>LR749582.1:2521201-2668583 GCA_902729485.2 Mus minutoides
TTAGCAGAAAGCCTTTACATAGCTGAACATAATAGCCTGAACATTTCTTGAATCTGTGTGCTTGCCCCTACTGTTCTTTGAATGCATGTATTTGCCAACTGATATAGCTCACTGCCAAGTGTTTGAGGTTTGGTTGATGGATTGAGATACAGCTCACTGCCAAGTGTTTGTGGTAGATTTCACTTTGCACCTGTGCACCTGAGCATGAAAATCTTCCGTGTACCCATTTCTTCTGTAGAAAGAATGGATATTGTCAGATCAGAAAAATACCCTACTCCCTCCTCCTCCTTCTCTCCCTCTTGAGGAACCATAAAAACTGGGTCCTCTTTTCCCTTAGGGTCGACTCCTCTATCCACTTCCGGGATAACCAGAGCTCTGGCTTTCCCAAATAAAGCCTCATGTGATTTGCATCAAGCCTGGTCTTCTGTGAGTTCTTGGGGGGTTCGCCAATATCCCGTGACTTGAGTGGAGGTCTCCCGACGGAGGTCCTTTCACCACCACCACCACCACCACCAACAACAACAACCACAAAACGGACAAAGGCAACTTAAAGCAGAAAGTGTTTATTTTGGCTCACAGTTCAGAGGCACAGTCCAACATCATGGGGGAGTCCACGGGGAGTGTGAAGCAGTTTGTCACATGTCCACAGCAGGAAGCAGAGAATAATTAAGGTTGGTGCTAGTCTTGCTTTCTCCTTTGTCCTTCAGTCCAGGACCCCATGCTGTAGGATGGTTTTGCTGGAAGTTAAGGTGGGCCTTTGCATCTCAGTAAGGCTAATCTGGATAAGGTGTGTTTGGGAGCTTGTGTTCCAGGTGACTCTTGATCTTGTCAAACGACAATATTAATTAACACAATCACTTATACCTAAATAAAGCTATTTTTTAAAAATCAGTTTTGGACTTGCAAACTCGCAAGATGCCTCAGTTGGGTAAAGTCTCTTCTCTCTCTCTCTCTCTCTCTCTCTCTCTCTCTCTCTCTCTCTCTCACACACACACACACACACACACACACACACACACACACACACACACACACACACACATGGCTTTCTTCTCTTCTCTTTTCTTTTCTTTTCTTTTCTTTTCTTTTCTTTTCTTTTCTTTTCTTTTCTTTTCTTTTCCTTTCCTTTCTTTTCTTTTCTTTTCAGACCAATCTTGCCAGGCATAGTGGTATACCCTCTACTTCCAGTACTTGGGAAACAGAGGCAGGAAGATCAACTATTCAAGGTCAGCTTTGGGTACATAGTAAATTTAAGGTCAACCTGGTGTGTGTGTGTGTGTGTGTGTGTGTGTGTGTGTGTGTGTGTGTGTTTAATCACAGCCACAGGAAAACTGATTAATGCAGTACATTTATATTTAAAAGTTATTGAGACATAAACCATGTTTGACATGTGTAAATACCTGTGGACCATCAGCACTGTTCAGATGACGAGCAAACCTTCTATCCCTCAGACTTCTGTCCTTCCTTCTCTCTACCCTTCCTGTTTGTAAGCAAACCCAGCCTAACTTCATCATCCCAAGCTTCTGCTACTAAACCTTTCATGAGCTGACTGCTGTGAATCTAGGTACTTTTGGCTATGCATTCAATAAATATATGTGGAGTACCTGCTACACACCCAGAACTGTTCTACACACCAGGCTACAAACGTGAGTGAGTGGTAGCCCTGCTCTCGTTGAGCATAAACTAAGTAGCCCAGTGTTGTTAAACCTTATAACACACACACACACACACACACACACACACGCACACACACACACACACACACACACAAGAGTAAGGGACTAGTGGTGAAAGACACTGTGCTAACTTATACAAACTCAGAAGAACTCGGTGGGGATAAGGGCTTGGTTAGGCATGTGAGCACCCCCTGCCCAGTGGCAGGGAGGACCAGTGGCTATCATCTTTGGCAGTCTTTCTCTGACTTGCTGTTAACTGATGGAGATCCCTTATTCAAGGTCACATACTACCACTTCCATACACATCCAGTGACTAATGAAGGATTTGCAGTGTCCATTGCCTGAATCTAGGACAGGTCTGGTGAGGGTTTCTGGATGACACACCATGGCACCTAGTAGGGTTGGGGGTATTACAAGAGACACAACGTAGAAGCTTCCAAGTCCAGAGGTGGGAAGCTCAAACCTTGGGAGCAATGAAAAAGGGCAGGGTTCTAGGGCACACTGCTCTACCAGTTTGGGATATAGCACCACAATGTGCTTGCTGTCTCAGGGTGCATACTGCATCCTGAACGAGGAAACCCTATCCTTCCATCGAACTTTCTGTTCAAATGTACTTTTTCTGCATCTTTGACAGGTTACTTTTGATATTTCTTAAATAATTTAATTTTATGTACATTGATATTCTGCCTGTATGTATGTCTGTGTGAGGGTGTCAGATCCCCTGGTACTGGAATTACAGACAGTTGTAAGCTGTCATCTGGGTGTTGGGAACTGAGCCCAGGTCCTTTGATTAAGTGCCAGTGCTCTTACCTGCTGAGCCGTCTCTCCAGACGGGTTAATACTCATTTTAGGCTTCGTCATACAGATCCTAGTCACCGTCATCGTCTTTTCTTGCCTTCTTCAGTCACTCATGTACAGACAGACTTAGAGTATGCTGAGAGGTGTATTTAATTTGCATCTGGGTATCAATCAACAACTAGGAAGAGACATGCCAGAAAAGACATGAGCAAGGCCTTGAAGATGTTTACAAGGAAGTGATTTACTTTGGGCAGCGGAGACTAAGATGGGTAAAGAAGAAGTGAGACTTGCACTAATTCACTGTAATGAAGGCTAAGATGGGGCTACAAAGGGGGGGTAAAAGCTGCTGTGGGAAAGAGACTGGAAGACCCAGGGAGTCAAACAATTGTTAACTGGGATATTAGAGGGAAAAGTTGGAAATACAGATGTTGGTGGTCAGCCAAAGGACTCTGAGTCAACCCTTCGGAGAAAACAGCACACGCTAGCATTTACCGTACTTGTCTCATAAAAACTTAAGCTGTGGAACCAACCTGGGTGTCCAAAAACCGAGGACTGGGTGAAGAAAACGTATTGACCACGGAATTCCTTTTTAGCCATAAAGAAAAATGAAGAATTTAAACACAGTAAGTAAATTAAGCCAGCCTCAGAGAGACAGATGTTTCCCCTCATGTTTGGGTCCTATGTTTTGCATAGAATTTTAAGCCTGGGCGTATGTTTGTTGTGAAAGAAGAAGTGAAACTGTGTAATGGAACAAGGGAGAGTCACAGGAGATGGGAGGGGCAGAACAAGGAAGGGCCCAGGAGTATGGGGATGGAGTTGCGGGGGTGGGGAGGATCAACGAGCAATACGTATTTGGGTGAAACATTCAAAAAGAAGTTGGTGGCTAGGGAACTGGCTGTCCAAATGGGAGTGATGGGACAATTTTGGCTGTTGATGAACAGTTCTGTGATGAAGAGGTAGAGCAACTGAGGTCAGGTGGAGGGGAAGATGGTATTGGAGATCAAGGGGTCAAAAAAAATAGGGTGGTCTCAGTATTGGAAAGATTGTTCCATCGATATGGAAGTCATTGACAGTTAGAGCAGCAGGGTGGGGTGTAATTCAGTGGCCGAGTGCTAGCATCACAAGAATCGTTTGGGGTTTGGTAGTATATGAGTGTAATCCTAGCACTTAGGAGGTAGAGAATCGCCTCCACATACAGGGGCTAGACTGGCCTACATATCGAGTTCTGCAAGATCCTATGCCAAACAAAACCGAGAGCCGAAGGCAGCCAGATGTTATGGATCAGACCTGGATCTCAGCACTTAGAAAGCAGACACAAGAAGATGTTGTGTTTTGGATAGCCTGGGCTAGGCATTGTCTCCCCCAAAGATTTATTTATGGCAGGAACAGGGAGGAAGAGGCATGTGGTTACCATGAAAAAATAAACTGAGATAATAAACTTTAAAAAGAGGAAAGATTTATTTTTGGCTAGTGCTTTCAGAGCATTGAGCCCATGGTCTCTTTGTCCCACTGCCTTTGAGCCTGTCGACATAACATTGTGGTAGATAGGGCATGTGGAGTAAAGCCATTCACCACAGGGCAGATGAGAAGTAAAGAGAAAGACTGGAAAAGATGCAAGTTCTGAATCCCTGTTTCAAAAAAGTCAACACACCAAGACAAACAAAAATGACCCAAGGGACAGCAAGATAGCTGCTGAACTTTAAAAGCACTTGTTGGAACCTCAGGGCAGAGCTCCCAAGGTCAACGGGCGAGAAGGAGAATTGAAGAACACCAGTTTTAAAGGAAGTAAGGCAGGAAAGAGGTTTAGGACAGAGGGAGAAACAGTGGCCTGGGAAACAATAATTAAAGAAATGACAAAGAACTACAGACATCATAGAGTGCTGAGAGTGGGCAAATTGTTTTGCTCAGGGAAGAGCCTCCCAATTGGATAACCAATCCAAAACAGTCATTCCTGAAATCACGTCCATTGAAGTTACATTACACAGACTATATTTTGGAATATATGTTACAACAGCAAATAAGAAATGAGGCCATGAATTTTACAGAGATTAAAGATGATTCAGGAAGTGTTGACAAGAGTCATGGAAAGGGTGAAAATGAGGTGACTATAATTTGTAAAAAATAAAAATAATGTCATTAAAAATAATGAGTTGGTGGGGGGAGGGTGGAGCTGGAGAGATGGCTCAGCGGTCAAGAGCACTGACTGTTCTTCCAGAGGTCCTGAGTTCAATTCCCACCACCACATGGTGTCTCACAACCATCTGTAATGGGATCTGATGCCCTCTTCTGTTGTGTTTGAAGACATTGACAGTGTACTCACATATAATGTAACCAAATCTTGATGGAAAAAAAAATGACTGGGAGATGGGGGCTGGAGAGATGGTTTAGTGGTTAAGAGCACTGACTGTTCTTCCAGAGGTCCTGAGTTCAGTTCCCAGCAACCACATGGTGGCTTGCAACCATCTGTAATGGGATCCTATGCACTCTTCTGGTGTGTGTCTGAAGTACACTGTACTCATACACAGAAAATAAATTTTTAAAAATGACTTAGGGAAGATAATTATGACATTAGCATCTATTTCTGACAGCTTCTGAGTTGTCGACATAGGTGATGAACATTATTGCTAAGAAACAAAGGCCTATATCAATTATTTCTACAAATATACATTATAGCTTTGATTACACAAATAATCAGTTGTTTGAATCCTAGTTTCAGGAATGGGACTCTGCAAAGTTGAGAGTACATAAATTTAGATACTGAGGGAACAGGGCCAGCCACAACAGCGAGTCTATGGGCTTGGGATATGGCACAGTTAATAGAGTGCTTGCTAGGGATATGGCTTGCTAGGGATATGGCTCAGTTAATAGAGTGCTTGCTTAGCATGTTCAGCCTGCAGCACTGCAGAAAACTCGGGGGGGGGGGTGTCAGAAGAGGAAGGCTTGAATCAGAAATTCACGGTCATCATTAACTATTTGGTGAGTTCAAGGCTAGACTGAACAGAGATCTTGTCTCAAAACCAACAACAATAATAGCAAAACAACAAAAGTGTGTATATTAAACACGATTAGTGTGCTATAGTGTAACACTAGAAATGTCAAAAGTAACCAGTTGAAGATTTAACTCAGTGGTAGCAAGGGTGAGGTCCTGAGTGTGATAACCAACACATACACACCCAGAAACAATACCAGCATCGGGATTGCATCTGGATATAAGCATCTGAAGTGAAAGATTAGAACTTAGGCGGTTCCCCTCCATTATCTCTCTACCTGTAGATTAGTGCGGCTTTCAGACTCTTTGTCAGTCAATGTTGGTCAATGCAGAAACTCGTAACTTACTACTCAAATGCAGAGAGAATCACTACATGAGAAGTGCTCAGCCACAAACGGGAAGTCTTTATTACACACCCCTCCCTACCCAAAGCTCAGAGAACAGCATTTAAGAGTGGGCAGAAAAATGGTAAGAGTGAAAGGTTAGGTTGGAGAAATAAAACAGTGCCTTCGGGCATGACAGGACCACAGTACTCCTGAGCACTCAAGAGCTGTGGACATCTGCACACAGCCTGAACAAGATCAAGCCAGTCAGCACTCCAGCATGGAGATGGAGGGGCATGAGCCCCACCCCTAACTCAGAAGTTTAGAAGTGGGAGAGACACTTTTCTTAAAGGGTGTGGTATCTGTTAGACTGAGCATAGTCTGGTGAATGACCCCATATCCAGTAGTTGATTTTTTTTTTTTTTTTTTTTTGGTTTTTCAAGACAGGAGTTTTCTGTATAGTCCTAGCTGTCCTGGAACTCACTCTGTAGACTAGGCTGGCCTCCAACTTAGAAATCCACCAGTCTCTGCCTCCCAAGTGCTGGGATTAAAGGCGTATGCCACCACAGCCTGGCAGTTGATTTCTTTCTTTTCGTTTCTTTTCTTATTTTAAAGGAGCCAAGTAGTGGTGGCCCATACCTTTAATCCCAGCACTCAGAAGGCAGAGGCAAGATCTCACTCAGGGTTTGAGGCCAGGCAGCTCTATAGAGCAAGAGTTCCAGGACAGCCAGGACTACACTGAACCCTTGTCTCTAAATAAATAAATGGAAAAAAGGAGAAGAAAAGAGGATATGAATCTGGATTAAGGAGTTAGGCAAAGGAGTGCTGGGTGAAATTATAAAACTACATTATATAAAAAGCTTGTAATTTTTAATAGAAAAAAATTGCTTTGTTACTTGGTGTACATCTCTGATGTGAGAGGTATGCTCAGAGCCTCCAGATATGTGATTTCATTCCAGTCCCCAGTTACTGTCTGCCATCCCTAAAATGAGGTCCTCTTGATCACAGCCAAGTTTTAGAACACAGTCGTCAGATACCAGAGAAAATGTTTGTTGGTTTTTCAAGACAAGGTTTCTCTGTGTAGCTCTGCCTGTCTTGGAACTAACATGATAGATCAGGCTGACCCTGGAGCTTGAAGATCCACCTGCCTCTGCCTACCGAGTGCTGGAATTAAAGGTGTGGACCACCACCCCATTTAGAGAAACTTCCTAAAGCTACCTCTGGCTACGCCCATCCCCTTGGTTATACTTTGGGCACATTATTTCATGCAGTTGGTAAGAGTTGAGAGACATTTGCAGAGAGGGAGAAGGGAGAATGGAGGGAAATGGAGGGGAAGAGAGGGGCAAGAGAGATGTGACTCTAACTAATCTTTTGGTTAGGAGGGAAAAAGGCAGCAAATTAAGAGACTCCACTTGACAGTCTGAAAATGAGTGTGGAGGCAGGGTCAAGAGTTGAAATAGCCATAGCAGGACACTAGGGGATATAAGGACTGTTTAGGAGAGCAGGGGGTGGTGGTGCAGGCATTTAATCCCAGCACCCTGGAGAGACGAAGGCAGGTGAGCTCAAGACTAGCTTCATCTATATAGCAAGCTCCAAGCCAGGACTACATAGTGAGACCCTGTCGCAACTACAAGTAAACCACAAAACCAACCAAAGATACAGCTCAGTAGCAGCGTAGCTGCTTAGCATCCACAATGGCCTGGGTCTGTCCCCAGGACACACAGGCTCGGGAAACAGTGAGAAACTTAGATTTTCAGTGGCCCCAAGTCACACTCTTGCCCACAGAGCCTTTCTAAAGAAAAGGAATAGCACCTAAAACCTTTTTGGTTGGTTGGTTAAATCACAAAAGTGACATTTTTTTGGACTGGTGCTGAGGCTAGGTAGAATTCCAAAGTAAGGAAATGCTGGGCAGAACTCTCTGGGGAAGATAAAAAACAGTAAAAGAAAGCAGAGTTGGCTCCTAGTTCCAAGGAGGAGAACCCCAGACCTTTCTAAGGAAAGCAGAGAAATGACAAGGATATTCATTACCCAAATTCAAACAAAACCAAACCCAGCCAGCCTCAGACAGGAAACAAGTGCAAGGTCCCATGACGTAGGTCCCGAGAGTTCTCTCACAAGCCCACACTGACAAGTGTGAGTCTGGTCCATTCTGCTTTTTATCACTGCTGGGAATTCAACCTGGGACCTTGCAAATGCCAGGCCAGCACTACATCACTGAAGGACACCTGCCAAACCTTAAAGAGTTGTCCTTAGTCAAAACACTTGTAGGGAGTGAGTCTAATTCACTTGCATAATTATTAACGAACTTGTTCAGCTGCGCACGAACACTTCCTTATACTAGACTGTATCAAAGGCCACCCATCAAGCATTATGAAGAGCTGGCACCGACATGGCCAGTCCTGTAATAAAACACTAACTCTGGGTCCAGACAGGTCACAGAGAACACACTTCTTACAAGGTTTGATGCAGAGGATGATTAACCAATACGGAGAGTATTAGTTACTAAGAATAAAGAGATCTACAGAATACAGAAATGATAGGGAGGCCATGCTACATTTAGGGATAAGGAAGAGATCCTAAAGGGGAAAAAAAAAATTGGGACCCAAGTTAGACTGAGTCACCGAGTCACTGTTGGGGAGGATACAGCTGTGGCAATGCTTGCTGAGACATAAAGGCTGGAGCTGGAGAATGCTTGGCAAAAATAGCTAGGCCACAGGATTCTAGCGCCAAGGGAAAAGCCGCACAAGCTCCCATCCCTAACCAAGAAGCAAGCTCAATCAACTGATTGCACACACAAAAAGTCATCCCGTCTGTCTCACTGGGTATATAAACCACATTTAAGGGTGGATTCCCAAGCCCAGCAGCACTTGGCCAACACGAAATTCAATGGCATGGTCTCATTTTGCTTTGTGCATTAAAAAACAAAACCCATTGTTTTTGTTTTTTTCCCCCCTTGCCCGTCTAAAAGAAAAAGGCATGAATTTGGGTGGGTAGGCAGTATCTGGGAGATGGAGGAATTTGTGATCAAGATATATTGCATGAATTTTCAATGTAAAAAACATGCACATTGCAAAATAGCTAAGACTTTGTTTTAGAAGAAATTGACTTGCTCTTTTCAGTATATTAAAACATCACACTGGATTTGCCCCTCCCCCTGCAAAAGTAGTTAGGTCACAGTCCACTGGAAACCTGCAGGAAAGTTGTATGATGGAGCAAGCCTTGCTGTGGGGTTCCAATGGAATTGCTTCGGAGTCTGCTTACTTTGAGATACCACTGAACTTCCATGGCCGATGGCTGAGTGCCACCAGGCGCCCTTATAAGCTAGGTGTCTGAACAGGGCAGTTGAACAGGAACCAGGTCTCCTTCCATGCAGCACTCTGTTGACAGCACAATGTGTGGAATTGCCAGTTCCAGATCACACTCTTGAAGGGTAGATTTGGAGCCAATACAGAAACAGGTGTCCGCAAATTAGCAGTGGTTCCCATATACAGCTTGACAAAACTTGGCACAAAATGGGATGAAGGTGGCCAGGTAAGAGTGTTTGGGTGAAATGTTTAGAACAGTAGTAAGACTGGCTGCCTTGCTGGTTATCTAGGCCACTGGTGACATCAGTCTAAGAGGGGACAAGGACAGAACTTTTTTTCAAAGGTTATGTATTTGCATGTCCACCTGTGTGCCAGAAGAGGGCATCAGATCTTACTATAGACACCATGTCAGCTCTAAGTCCAGCCCTGGGGGAACCAACGTCTCTGGTCTGCACACACCATAAGAGAAACAGATCTTAGGGACTGAATGGCTATAGACACTTGAAGATCAATAGCACCGTCAATTCCCTTAGGAATTTATGCCTGCCTCTGCCTTTCTAGGATTAAAGGCATGCACTCCTATGCCCAGATCTCTGCTTAACTTACTAAAAAAGCATTCCCTAGATTCTAAGAAATGACCAATGAATCTCGTTAGCTACAGGAAGCCACTCTCTATAGTCTGCCTCCGCTACTAAACACTTCCAATGTAGTAATGGTATGCTCAAAGGCTCAGACATGGCTCAGAGAACGCCTGCCTATCATGTAGCCAGGGTTAGATACTTTAAGGGGGAAAAAAATCAATTGAACATAAACCTTAGTTATTAATGACACTTAATGGCTTTACAATTTCCTTAAAATTCTGTTTTAGTATGTGACATCAACAGTGTAGGTATGGCCAGAGGACTCCATGCAGGCCTCTGTTCGCTATGTGGATTCCAAAAGTCACTCGTCAAGACCTAGCCGCACCCACTGAACTACCTTGCTGAGCCTACATCTGTAACTACGAGTTGTAACAGACTAGTTGCCCAATTTGAAATATGACTAATTTTTTAAAAATTACAGCATTTTAACTGGAGCATTTTACTTAGAGATCTTTCTTAGAAGTGGTACAAATGTCTCCTGTGGGCTCTTCAATCAAATGCCTGACTGGTCAACACAAACCCTAAACCATAATGCTAATACCAATAGTCACTCATTTTTGATTCTAACAAAACCTACCACTTTGGTCCTCTCTCTTTTGTCCTAAATGTCTTAAAACTTTCAAAACAAAACTTTAAATGGTATTAATACAAAGTACAATTTCAAATATCAGCTTTGATGTGGACAAAAGAGCCCCTGCGACAAAAACAAAACAAACCCCACTCCACCTTGCCCTAAAAGGGAAACTGCCATTAAGGTTCTAGTAAGTACCGGCATAGTGTTATCTCCTTCCAACCTACAAGGATTTAAGAGACTATTTCCAGGGGTACATGTGTACACCATGAGATAGTATTATAGCCAGCTTTCTCCTCTTAGCCCAGGGATGAACGCATGTCTGGTTTGGTGGTAAGCACCTTTACAGGCTGAGCAAGGTGTTATGTTTAAATAGTCACTTCTGCTCAAGATATCCTCTACAGAAAACTGCTGACATTTGATCAGTTTCCACAATTTTCTTTAAATGTTAACAAATGGGGGGAAAGCCAACACCCAGGATAAAGGATTTAATCCAGTATTTATTCCACACTCATGATGGTTTTCTGAAATCAGAATACAAGTCATAAGAACAATCTATCAAATAATTTGCTGATAGTCTTAAATAACGCACCACTGCATTACTGTTAATATTTCTGTCCTAGATTAAGTTTAAAAACTCAAACAGCAATCTTTATTATCAATAAAAAAAGTTTTGAATTCTTAAAAAAGGATACTCTATCAAGCTGTTTCATAATTTAAGTATTTGCCATTTATAAAACGCTTTGGAAGCTTAGGCTTGACTGCCTCTGTCCCTGTGCCTCGCCCTCTCCCACGGTAGTATGGGGTGCTACAATGCCAGGCTCACACACTTTTAAAGTCTGAGAAAGAATTCAAGAGCGAGGGGGGAAGCACATTGTAAAAAGGAAAGTAAATAAACTTTTTAGGCATACTAACAGTGTCCCTTTGAGGTAGAATGCTAAAAGGACTTCTGATCAAATCACAGCCTAATTTAAACCTCTTAAAAATTCTCTCTAACATTAACTGTGGAGAATAACAACATATTAACAAGAGCTTCCAAGGTAATATACAGTGGACAAGTATGTTCACCCTCCAACTGCTGCCTTCATGTATACTGAAAAACACATAATTCTCCTAAACAAACATCCAAGATCCATTCCCAAAGGCTTTAGCATTCTATTATGAAAAGCACAGCCATGCTAACTTCAGTACACAACCATAATCTCACACCTACAAAACAAAAATAGAATTAGTGGCAGTTTATTGCCTTATACAAATTTAACCAACATGGCAACCGTGCCAAAGGAATTAAAACATTTTCCAGGACGTATGTACAGACTGTACATTTTAAAAACAAACAAAAAAATGCAAGAACATTCTGTGCATCATGTGTCAACTCAACGGGGTGAAAACATCAATGCATAATGGGATTACAAAGGCACTTCCCTACACAAAAGAAAACACAGCCTACAGGGAGCTCAAAGAGTGCATAACTACTGCACAATCTCAACTTGGGGGGGAGAAAAAAAGCAGAATTTAATCAACATTTATAGGATTCAATGTGATCCAATTTTACAGAATCTTCACACAGTCTCATCTTTGTTTTTATGTTCTTTTTCTTGGCTCTCTGGCTCTCCACTCTGGCTGCTCTGATGATCCTGTCTGTCTGACTGGTCCTTGCTATCACCATGCTCTCTCTTGTGGGAACGGTCTTGGCTCCTGCTGCGCTTTCTAGACTTCTCTCTGCTAGGACTGTGTTCTCGTTTTCTCTTTTCAACACTGCCAGTTCTTCCTTGACTGCCACTTCTGCTTCTTTTATTTGACTTCTCCTTGCTTTCGTTTTTATGTTTGCTCGACTTGTCCTTGCTCCTGCTCCTGCTTCGCTTCCCTGCATTTCTGCTTCTGCTCCTACTTCTGTGTTTCCTCTCTCTGCTTCTACTTCTGCTGTGTTTTTTCTTGGACTCTTTTTTGTCATCTCTGTGTCGTCTATCCTCTTTGTCTTCTTTGTGCTTCTTCTCTTCTCCCTCACCTCTACTTCTCTGCTCCTTGGAGCGCTCTCTTGATCTCTCCCTGTCCCTTTCTCGGTCATTGCCTCTCTCCTTGTCATAATCTCGGTCCCGTCTTCGACCTCTCTCATTTTCTTTCTCTCTTTCCCGATCCCTGTCTCTTCTATCCCCTTTCCTATCACGACTGCGACTGCGACTTCTGTGCCTCTCCCGACTGCGGCTTCGCCTGCGATCTAAGCCCCGATCAATGCTTCGGGATCTTCGCCTTTCTTTCTCTCTCTCTTTGGCTTCCCGCTCTAGTCGTTGGCGTTCTTTCTCTCTCTCTAATTCTCTGTCAAAACTAGAAGATCCATGCCCCTCCCGGTGATGACTTCTGCTTCTTGATCTTCTTGGAGACCTCCGTGGGCTCAGTGATCTTCTTGGAGATCTAAGGGGAAAGGAAGAAACTGTAATAAATCAAACACTGGAAGGGCTGGGATACCTGCAGCTCAGTGGAACACATACCTGGCATGTCCTTAGGACATTGGGGCTGATATTCAACCACAAATACTCTCTAGCACATAAACCAACCAAATATACTACAAACATTTCATCAGCTTACTACACACATCAAATATAATTATTAACCTTTGGATGGTATGGCCAGCCTGTGGTAGAGTGCTTGCCTGGCATGCATGTGTACAATAATGTAACTGTTCTCATTATTTTCAGGGGAATGACAAATTAAAGGAAAAAATATACTTTCCTAAGGACTTTGTATAGGTAAGTTAAAATACTGTAACTGGTCATTACCTGGATCGCCGTCTCTCAACATGTCTGTCTATCTCCTCAACGCCTTCCTTTCCGTCTTTCTTGATTTTCCTAGGTCGAGTTTTAATCTGCTGATCAATATTCTTCTGAACTGGAACTGGAATTCTTGGAAACAAAGTAGAAAACCACTCCAGTTTTGTGAGAAAAGAACGAAGCATCTCTCCAATGGTCATTACACAGCCTCCACCAGCTTTGACATCTAGGTCCTAAGAAACATAAGAGATAGCCTAGTGGTTAAAAAAAGACACACTCAACATGTACATGAACACTTTAAAAACAATTTTTATACCATCTTTGGAATCAACTATAAAAAAAACAGAAAAATTTCGACTTGTGTATCCTAATCTGGTAATGAATGAAGAGTATTTAGGTTAATTATATACATGCAGGTGAAAACGAACCCTGCAGCCTCTTGGGCATAAAGGGACCTGACTTACTCATTAACAAAAAATTTGGAAAAGCCCCTTATATCACTAAACTATGTGGAAGAAGTGGGTTAACATGACATTTCACATACCTACACTTGAGGACACGTTTGCACACATACCTAGCGCTGAAACCTTGCTATATGTAGGGACTACTTTTTGAGAATTCCTGTCTAAAGGTTATCTTTTAACAGCTGCAATATAAAATGAAGCCCTGCTAAAACTGGAAGCAATAGCAAACCAACTGCCATGAAGCAGTGAGGTTTCTAATTTAAAGTTATGTACAAAATAAATAAATGAACAAAGAATTGGAAACGCATAATCCATGATGACCATTGTCTCTGAAAAGGGTCATTACCGCATGAAGGCCTTCTTGCTATGCCCTCTCACAGCTCAGGACATGTTAGTCAGCTATTGTCAGTCCCAAACCTATAGTGCAAGCACACAAGGAAAGTGAGATTTGTTATCTAAACAGGAAAACAAGAGCTAAAGGTAAAACTGCTTGCACTCACACACATTTAAGTGTTCAGATATACAGTATTTCCAAATATAATCGCTGCAGATATCTAAAGAAGAAAACATATGTTAGCTCAAATAGAGGACCTCAGGCTTGTAAACACAGTAAAGAACAGATAAATTAGAAGCATTCAGAAACCTAAGAACAATTTAAAAAAGTGACATGCCTTTTTGAAGTGCTTTAATCTTTCTTTAGAAAAAAGCCATGTAAATAGGAGAAAAGTTTAACAATTATGATTTTACCTCAAACACTTCCTGGATCTTTTGAATTAATAAACAGCTTGGTAAACAGGCCAAAACAGGACAGGGAAATTTTTAACAACAATCTCCAGGCTTGCTTGTAACCCTAGTACTAGGGAACAGAGAGGGGATCAGTAGTAGAGGCCTTTCTCAGCTAGTCTGAGGCCAACCTGAGTTATGCAAGACCTTGTCTCAAAATGGTTCTCCTCTATGTCTACATAGTGAGGTGTTTTTAAAGGTGGGCACATAATAAAAATGAAATTTTTATTAGATGGATGTATTCATCAACAACAAAAAAGATTTTTTTGAGACATGGTCTCATTACATAACTCTGGGTGGACTGGAATTTACTACATAGACCAGTTTGGTCCAGAATTCAGCAATCCATCTACCTCTGCTTCCTAGGTGCTGGGATTAAATGTGTGCCATATTAAGGACCTAATTTTTGTTTGCACTCACAGAAGCAGAATTCTACTATATAAACTCTGAATTACAAATTAGTGATAAAAGTAGATGCAAGAATAATAAAGCTCACAATTGAGTATATGTTGATCCTCTAGTCTTCATTAAGTAAATTAATATGGGTAGAATTTCAACATGGCTCTAATCTTCGCTTATCTTGTCTTAAGGCTTGAGACAGTGAGTGACTAGATTAGCCAAAAAACCTCAAGTGCTAAGTTAAGGAAAAGAACTGTGTTTTTCAGAGGTGTTGAGATCAAGCCCAGAGCTATGGGTATGTGACTATGAGGTTAAGCCCAGAGTTATGGGTATGTGACTATGAGGTTAAGTTTTACAATGTTAAGCCTGGTCTTTAAAATACGGTGTTGTATAGTGACTGAGAAAGCTAAAAACGAGCCAGGCATAGTGGTAAATCCTGTGTATAGTCCTACCTACTCAGGAGGCTGAAGTAGGAAGATTACAGGTTTGAGAGTGACCCAAATAACACTTGAGTATCAGGCTCAAAAGAAAAATGGAAAAGAATTATTATTTTCTTACTTGGACAGGTATAATTGTCAGGCTATTGAAGCTAGTCTCAACTCTTTCTAAGCCTATACTTACATGCAAATATAAACATCGCAGTTTGAAAAAGGTCATAGTAAAACCAAAAAAACCGTTCGGAGATTTAAAATGCCTACAGTTACAGAGTGCATGTTGCCTGTCATGTCTAGCCCCTCAGAAAGCCACTATCAGCCATAGAAGCTAGGATCAACACAATATAGTTAATTTGGGAGAGAAAAAGTTATCATTGAAGTTATTAAAACATACTAACTCTTAAAGCATATTAAAATAACTTAAAATTTTAACCTAACACAGAAAAGTCATCAAATCTTAGCAAATGGATAATAATCCCAAAAGTACGACTGAAACAAATGTACAGAAATTCTGAAGACATTAAATTTCCAACAAATAAAAGGGCAAGAGCAGAGTAATCAGAAGAAAGGTGACGGTTACCCTTGCTGACATACCTCCTCATCATCAAGGAAGGACTCAAACCAGTCCCACAGGTCTGTAGGGGGTTGGGTATACCTACAATTAGAACAAGAAACCTACTGAGTTTATGTGAACTAAAATATAGTATTTATGTAAATATGTAGATAAACATACACATACCTTATATACATAAATCCAAGGGCTCTGATATATGGAGAGTCTGTATGTGTTATGAGACCCATCACTTGCTTTCGAGTTAACTTCAGGGTAAATAATTTGTATAGAAGGCAAAATGCTGTAGAAACAATGCCTCCTGTTCCAACACCTCGAACCTTTAAAGGGAAACATAGTTAATAAAAAATAAGCAGATACTTAATACCCACTGATTGATGCTGTTATCAACAACCATAATCTACAATTAAAAGGAGGGCATAAAAACGAATGCTTTCCTAACCCGATTCAATGGAGACCTGACTTTTGCTCTTTTAAAAAATTCCAAGATCTGCCAATGAATCAGTATGTGAATATATGAGGACACTTAGCTTGCCTATAAACTTAGCAGACAGAAAAACTGGAAAAAAAATGCACGTACTTCTACTTACCCCTCCGCACATCCCCGTCTGGCCAGCAGTTTTCCTGCTCCCTTTTTCCCATGGCTCAACATGCGTGACCTGAAAATAAAAAAAAGAAAAGGAAGACAACAAACCTTGGGACTCTGAAACTGACCGTGAGCGCAGTTCCTAAGAGCAGCTCCTCCCAAGTGCAGAGCACTGTGCGGGTGGGCGCCTTCCATCATCATCGGACTCACGCTAAGTACACATCACTGGGAAAGCTGCTCAGACTCAACACCAACAAAGTTAGAGGAGTCAACAAAACCCTGGCATGCTTTTAAAACAGACAGTCACTTTTATGGTAAATTTAGATACATATTACAAACAATAAGAAGTTTATTTCTAGGGCTCTGGAGGGGCAAGAAGGGCTTGTTTAAGGCCTGGGGTGGTGGGCAGGGAGGTGGGTGTGAGATGGGGTCTTGCTCTGTAGCCCTGGCCAGCCTGGGTCTCATTTAGACTAGACTGGCTTGGATTACAAATCACACCAACCTTGGGACTTTTTATTTCTCGTTTTTCACCTGGATCAATTAATTCCTAATTAAATATTTTAATTAAAGATTAAAATTATAAAGCTACAAAGATCATTCTTGTATTTAATTTTTAGCCAAGCTACAAATCCAGAGTATAAACTGTTAAAAGGTTAAGTGTGAAGTCATTAATATATACCAAATTGAATCAATAACAGTATCATTTTTGTTAAAAAGGGAATACCCTACAAAAAAAGCTTTACCCCCAAATAGCAAAAAGCTGACACTAGAGATAGGTGAAAAACATTAGACCTGTTTTTGTTTCTTAAATAAACCCTGCTCTTTATTTCTGCCCATACACGGTAGTCCTTTATACTTCATTTCAGTGGCCTGAGAGAAGCAAAGTAACCAACCAACCATTTAAATGGAAGCGCAGCACTATTTTGCTCACCTTATGGAGTTTTTTCCTGTTCCCAACAAACATACTGAGTAACTCACATCCCACCCAGCCCCCAGTGCTGGAGACTGAACCTAGGGTCTCATCTACGTTGGGTAAGTGCTGTACCGACTTACCACTGAACCACAACTGGTTTCTATTCCTTAAAGGGTACCCAAAAGAGGGCATACCATGTAAAACTGGAAACCTATACATTTCAAAGACTATTTGATCCAAAGAAATTTCCTAACAAGTTTTCAGTCATATTTCACTTTTAATTACATGTGTGTGGGGGTCTGTGGTGCCCAGAGGGTCTGGTCCCTGGAACTGAGGGCACGGTGGTTGTTACCTGCCCAATGTGGATAGTGGAACCTGAACTTAGGTCCTCCGCAAAGGCAAAAATGCTTAGTTCATGAGGCACCTCCCCAACCCCCCCCCCATTTTAGTTTTAAAAACGAATTTAAACATACTTTCAAATAGAATAAGTTTTTCAGAATAGATTTGAAATTAACTTGAAGTATTAGTCTCTATTTTAAAACAACCTGTCACAAAGGTACAGGGACCCAATTTTTCAAAGTTAACTGCATCCACAGTCATCATTCACCAGGCTGCATCCACACTGAAAAGGCCTTACCTTTTAAAAGCTAGTTTAAAAAACCTACTTCATAGTATTAGTTACACCCACTTAACAGCTTCTGTAAAAGAACACCATGAGCATGTGTATATTCTATATAGCCAAAGTTACAAGGTTTGTCTATAAAAAGCAATTAGTACCTCAAAACTCTCTCATTAACCTGAACAAGTAAAAAAAAAAATCTCTCATTAACCTGGGAGAAAAGTAGGTAAAATATACAGAATTTCATGTGTATGTTTAAATGAGAGAAAATATCTTATTTGGTCTGTCCCAAATTTGTAAGTGTCAAGACAAGAAAAATTGGATGTATTTTACTTTACATGCTCTAGCAAAAATGCTTGAAGACATGAAGACTATTAATACTCATTAAAATATAAATTAACCTCGGAGGCCTGGAAGGTATTTTTTTTAACTACCTAATTTGTAGGGAAGTGGAGACTCTAGTTAGTGAGACCAAAATCAATGGCCCAAAACCAAACCGAAAAAAGAAACCGAATTAGCCATTCATTTAACCAGGGAAATGCATTTATGGCGATTGAGCATGATTAATAGTGCATACCTCTACCTGCGACCCTGGGCTGCTCCGAGCCTCGCTGCAAGACTGAGTCAATCCTGCTAACGAAACAAGAACTGAGACGAGAGTGCAGGCGCCAGGTGAGCTCCCCAGCACAGCCAAGCCAGCACCGACCCTGCCGCAGAAAGAAGCCCAGGGCCCAGATCATTCTAATTATGCCCATCGCACAGGTGGCTGACACCTTCGACTCCTGACTTCCTGCTGGGGAAAAAATTTCCAGGCCTTCTGTACACCACTTTTGCCCTGGCACTCCACGCCACCCTCAAACCCTCCCGGCCCACCCGACACACTCACTGGCCAATTTCTGTCGGGATTGGAGAGCTTAACGAGGAGCACGAGGCCGACATTGAAGTAATTACTTCAGTAATTCCGCTGGCCCGGGGGTGGGCAGCGGCAGAAGCACCGAGTTGGTGCTTAATCGACACAGGTAAAAAGGAGTCTTTTTTTTTTTTTAATGGTGAACTTGGACAGGCTTCTGGTATTACTTTTCTCCTCTCCCCTAGAGTTCTTGCCCAACAGCTCCCTAGGGATAGGCAGGAGGTTGGGGTAGGTTAAAGATCGATTGTGGCGGGCTCGCCCGGTTATTAAAACAAAACAAAAAACAAAACCTGAAAATGAAAAAAAAAAAAAAAAAAAAAAAAAGAGGGCGGCCCAAGCCCGACCCGTCCCAAACCAGCCCCAAGCTTCACTTCTCCCTCCGCCAACTTTCCCCCTCCCCCAAATCCTCGGGTCTCAGGAGGGAGGGAAAAGGGGGCACCTCCACGGTATCCGACACCCCGCTCTGGCGAACTTACCCCCGACACGCGGCCTAGAGGATGCGTACCTTAAAGTAGATCTCGTCCACCACCTCGTGGTAGGTCTTGAGCTCGTAGAGCTGCACTTTGAAGTAAGGCGACGACAGGATGTTGGTGAGGATCATGGGGTTGAGGTTCATGGTCTTCTCGTTGCCCCACAGCGGCAGCACATTGCCCTGCTTGCCCGACACCGCCGGCTTGGTGGCGCCGCCGCCGCCGCCACATTGCTGCTGCTGCTGGGTCACGGCCGCGGCCGCCTGGTGCTGCGGCTGCGAGTTGCCGGTCAGAGCGGGGCTGTTGTTAGCCATGTTGCCGCGGCAGGGAGGAAGGAGGGCGGGCGGGAGGAGGGGGCCAAGCTCGATCGCGCTCTTCGGGACAACGGTCCCGGACCTACTCCATGGAAGGCCGTCGGGGCGTGGAGCCCGCCGCGTTGTGCCCCAGCCGAGCGGGGGACTGCAACTGGGACGCCGACACACGGGAGCCCGAGACGGACGCCAAAATACCGCAGGCGGGGAGAACTCCGGACGCAAGGCAGAACGGGCAACCGAGGAGCTCGGTCTCTTCCGCCAACTGCCCCTGGGAACAAGATGGCGGGGCCAGCGGAAGTGACGCCACACGCAGGGCGTTCGAGCTAAGGCCGTGGCCAATCAGAGCCGCCCGTGTGGGCAGGCTGGTCCTTTTTCCTGGTTGCGCGAGGTCGTTGCGTGTTGGCTCGGCTCCGGTGGTCTGTGTGCCGGGCTGGTGGCTTCCTCCTGGGACTTTGGCCCAGGGGGAAGGGGGTCTGGACACTGTTGCAATGTTTTAGAGTTTGTATCAGTAGCTTGATTTTTTTCTCGAGGCAGGAGGAGGGTCTTGTGACACTTGTGTTCTGGACGGATGCGTGACTACTCCCTGCGGAGGGGTCGAGGTCTCAGGAGTTAAATTTTGTTAAGATTCTCCAGAAAGGACCAGAGTCAGGGAATTGACTCCGATAGAGTCCTTGAGGCTTTCGCAGAGGTAATAGTGTCCTACCGGAAGTCGTAGAAGGCCCCAATTTTTTTTCTCCTAAGATTAAGATAATATTTTAACGGGGTTGTGAGCTCTAAAGAAAGTCCTCTCCACTGGGTGTGGTGGCGCCCGCTTTAATCCCAGCGCTGGGGAAGAAGGGGGAGACGGGTCTGTGATTCTGAAGCCAAGTTCCATAGAGATCCAATCTCAAAACAACAAAAACCATAAAATCTGCTACCCTACGTGGAGTGCTTCCATTGACTCAAACCTATCTTTTATAGTTTTAGCTAGGGTCTCACACTATAGCTGAGGCTAGCATGTAGCCCAGGCTGGCCCTCAAACTCAAGACAATCTTTCCGCCTCAGCCTTCGAAATACTGTGATTTGGGCCGTGAGCTACCACATGTAGTGAGATGATAGTTCTATTGGTACCGCTGCACTGGGGTAGGCCTTAGATAAGGGAGTAAGGAATGGAGGTGGAGAAAAGGTGTGAAAAGAAATCAAGGTGTCTGCTCTCAAAAGTATTGATAATTTAAGACTAATAGTGTTTGAGAGTTAAGAGACTGCTACTATTTACCATCTAGTAAGCCTGATTTGAGAAGAGAATGGCTTAAGCATAGAGACCAAAATCAGGCTTATAGATGGAAAATAGTACAGTTGGCAAGAAGCTGGGAGGTATGCTTCGTGGGGAGTAGTGGCAATAAAATGTCTGTAATGTGTGAGTGAAACATTAGGAACTTAATGCTTAAACCAAGGGTTACTCCCACATCCTTACAGTGTGTGTTTATTTAAATTAAGCTAGGTTGGTTTTGATGACTGCATCTGAAATGCCAGTATTCCAGAGACTGAGGCAGAACAATCAAGAGGCCAAGACTAGTCTGGGCAATATAATAATCTGACTTAAAAAAAAAAAACAGGCTATTGGTGTAGTTCAATGATAGAAGAGGTGTCTAGCATGGGCAATGTTGGTTTAATTAAACTCGTTTTCCAGTGCTCATTCGTGGACCTATGCATTCGGGGCTGAGGATGTACCTCAAAGGTAGAGACTTAATTAGCAAGCAAGAGTTTTAACCCCATCACTGGAAACAAGAGAAATGGTTCATGTGTATAATTTTAAATATGACCTTGATGTCTACTTTGTATTGCTTATATTATTTCTGGCTTCAGTCCATTCTTCAGCGATTGGCAGAATAATTCCATTAGTGCTCCTCTGCTCCTGGATGCCATGAGGTGAGTGCCATCCAAATCTCCAACCTCCAGTGGCGTTTTTGTATCCTATCTAATGTCTGCGTGGGTTGCATGCTGTCGACCTTTCCTGGACACTTTTGGGTTAGGAAGTTTCAGCAGCACATACAGACGAGACTGAAATGGAAGACTGAGCACAGGGGGATGGGCAATGAGTAGAAACCAGTTCACCGGATACTGACTCCTTGTTGATCACCTCTCAGAGGGAAGTCGGTTCCATATGCAGTGCTGCATAGGAATCGAAAGTCAGCATTTTGCAAGTGACGAAGGGCTCCTTGCTGAAGTATCCAGGTTCTTGTGTCCTACCTCAAAGAATCTGACCAGTGACATGTGTTTGAAATAGAAATAGAATATTAGAAAGGGCAAGCGCTCTCTCTTAATGGTAGTGGACTGGTGAGCTGAGAGAAAGTTCCCAAATTGCTGGGTCATGGGCCACTGTGACATTTTGTAGGACAATTACATACTACCTGCCATTTTGGGTTTATCTATGACTGACTTTTGTTACCCACGCTCCTTTTGCTGTCCCCTGGGTGGGGAAGGGAAGGGATTCCAGTCTCTCTGCCAACTGACAGCAGCTGCTGCAAGTGTTTCTCCTCCCCCTTCCTTTCTTCTTCCTTCCTTTCTTTTCCTTTTTCCTTTTTCTTCTTCCTTCTCCTTCCTCTTTCTTCTTTTACGTTGTTTTTTCAAGGTATGGTTTCTCTGCAGTCCAGGTTGCCCCTGCCTCCCCTAGAGCTGGAGTGAAGGTGTGCACCATCACCACCACTCAGCTGATCTCTACCGTTTGCAATTAAACCATTATGTTTCTCTTTTTTTTTTTTTTTTTAACGGTTGTAGCGGTGAGTTTGTGCCGCACCGTTTGGTGCTCCCAGCAGATCGCAAGTGTGCACCCACCCGGAAGCACACTTATTTTTAAAATGCCTTGGCTACCTCAAAGGCTGGGCACTCCTAACCCTCCCCCTAGTACCCCAGGCCCAGTGGAGGAAGTGGCCAGTTGCCACTTAGCTGAATTCTCTCATGGCTGTTGGGCTTTATCTCCTGTAGCTCCTATGCCCGGCCCATCCTCTGTCTAGTCAATGCAATTCTCTGTTCCTCTCTGAGTCCCACTTTATGCCCAGCCATTGGCTGTTAGCATTTTTATTGATTGATCAAAAACCAATTGGGGACAAGTATCTTCAGCGTTTGGACACACATTCGCAACTGAAATAAAGCTTTAGAACCAATCTCCAACATACGGTGAGTCAGGGGCCCTTTTACAGCCCGGATTGGTTTTAAAATTGCTATGCAGTGCTGGGCATTGTGGTGCACACTTTTGATCGCAGCACTTGGGAGGCCAAGGCAGGTGGATCTCTTACTTTGAGGCCAGCATAGTCTAAAAACTGGGTTCCAGGTTAGTCAGGGCTCTTACATAGAATACTCTGTCCCAAAAAGCCAAACCTAAAAATAAAATTACTGTGCAGCCATGAATGACCTTGAACTCCTGATCTTCTCGCCTCTACCTCTTGAGTGTCTGGCTAATTTATTTGTTTCTCCCATAGTCCTTTCCCTCTTTCCTTTTTTCTTTGTTATTAGTGTTGAATGAGGGTGGAATTTGAGGACCATTTTTTTTTTTTTTTAAGAGTTGGAGAAGGAAACAATAGGGGAGGCCAACTGAAAACCCAGCAGCTGCTGGGAGGAGGGAGATGAAAGTCATGCCTTTACTTAAGACTCAGAGGCCAGCAAGCAACTGCAGGAAGGGTGTGTGGGGAGAGGGTGAGGGGAGTGGGGATGAGGGAGTCTTCAAAGAAATGGTGAGAGGGTGTACAGCACCAAGGAAAGAATGTTTAGGCCTTGGCTGATACCCTGAAAGAGAAAACAAGTTAGGTTGCTTTTTAAGTTAGAATTCGGGCAAAGCAGACTATGAAGATCTGCAAACAGCTTCTCTGTTACTTTTTTCTAAATGGCTTTTTTTTTTTTTTTTTGCATAGGGTTGGGGACAGAGTCTCACTGGCCTCAAACATGCTCTGTAGACCAGGCTGGTCTTAAATTCAGAGATCTCTTGCTTCTGCCTCCTGAGTGCTGGGATCAAAGCCATCTGATATCATGTCCATCATGTATCTAGTTTGTTTGTTTGAGACTAGGTCTCTCTAAGTATTTCTTGCTGGCCTGAAATTCACAGAAACCTGCCTGCCACTGCCTTTAAAGGTGTGTGTCACTAAACCTTTAAAGGCATGTGCCAACACTGCCCAGCTTTTTTTTTTTAAGTTAACTTTATGAGATTTTTCATTTTGTTTCCAGACAGCCTTCACCTATGCTGGTTGCCCGCACTGGCCTCAAACTCCCTGGATGAAGGGATCTGAATGCTGAGGTTAAAGATGCCCAGCTGGGATTCTAAATTCTGATATAACACAATGTTTGGCCAAGGGCATTTTTTTTTTTTTTTTTTTTTTTGCAAGGCTTCAAATCAGGTAACAGGGCCAAGGCTACAGATGGGAGTGATCTGCTCAGCAGATGGCTCAGGAATTTGTTGATACTGAATTTATTTTAAGCTGTTGGACAGAAAAAGAATATTGTGGGGTTACAGTCTCTAATTCAGTGTTGTTGGCAGAGGATCTCTATATGGTCAGGATATATACTGAACGATCAGTTCCGAGCTGATCCACACGCCAGTCCCTGCAAATGGATAATCCTTCTATAACATTTTAGAAATTTTAGATGGGGAAAACACAGAGAGAATCAAGATGCTAGCATCGGGCACTAATGCCAAAGGAATGGAATTCCAATAAGGAATCATGTGGATTCATCCAGATTCATGCCCAGGTTCTGAGGAAGCAGTAACCTAAGTAGGATCAGTGATGCAGAGAAGAGTCTCAAGTAGGTGTTCTATAAAGCACAGAATACTTAGCCTAGTGGTGGCGGCACACACTTTTAATCCCAGCACTCAGATTAATCCCAGAGGCAGAGGCAGGCAGATAGATCTCTGTGAGTCTGAAAGGCCAGCCTGGTCTGCAAATGGGAGTTCCAGCACAGCTAGGGCTACACAGAGAAACCCTGTCTTGAAAGCAAAAACAGAAGCAAAGAAAAGGGCTGGGTCGGGGTGTGTGTGTGTGTGTGTGTGTGAAGAAATGACAACGCTCAGTGACAGAGTGCTTGCCTTTCATTTGATTCTCAATACAAACAAATGTCAATTGGCTGATTGTAGCTAAGTACGGTAGTTCTCATTGAACACCATGTGCACCAGGAGAAGGGGAGAGAAAACCCCAGTGGGCTAGTGGAGCAGCAAAATCTTTTATTATTCCCACTATATAAGCAGAGTCATTGATAGATCAGGGCTACCAGACAAGGACTTAAACCTCGTTTCTTCTGGCAGCTCCGAGTATGGACCGAAGCAGCATTTATAAGCATTAAACTCGCAAGCATCTGGGCTGAGTAACAGATATAATTTTTACTAATCAGAACTTGGGGTTTAGGGACAACTCCATTGTTACATCATTGTTGGCTGACATTGAATGTGTTTTGGCCCAAGCAATTAAATTCATTTGTTCTTTCTGTTGTTAGGATCGGGCATTATATTTTGAGGAACTATTGTTGCTTAGAGAGAGAGTTGGTCAGCTTAGGTAAAATGGAGTCTAAAGTAAAAATTGTTAAAGATTTCCACCACAATCCAGGACAACTGTAGCCATTTTGTTTCATGCCAGCCAGCTATTTCATATTGTTACTGTAATATGCCTGCCACTCATTGACACAGAAAAATAATTTGACTCAGTCCAGAGTCATGCTGACCACATACTGTTGGCCTTTCTGCTCAGATGGGAAGGTGTCCTGGGACTGAAGCCCCAGAACCACACAGCTCTGAGGGGAAAAGCTACCCTAACAGAAGGGTATCCTGAGACTGGGAGCCCAGGAACCACAGCTGAGAGGACGCCTCCTCAGCAGAGGCACTGCAGCTCCCAGGAGAAGGTGTCCCCAGCTGAGCTGAGGAGCTCAGGAACCTCAGTTTTATCCTTCCCTTCAATTCTTCCCTTCTTCTCTTCATTGTTTTCTTGTCTTCTTCCAATGAGAGACTGACACCAGGCAGCTAATCTCATAAAAGAGATTCACTAGAGTCCTGAGAGAAGAGAAACAAATCCAGGAGTGGCTGCCTCTACTCCTGGGAGGGAACAGACAGCAGCAGAGAATTGGACAAAGCACAGTGCTTATATGGGGGCTCTTAGGGGGTGGAGCTTTTCAGGGTGGAGATTTCCAGGGGAGGATTGGTGGGATTTCAAATCCTGAGCTTAGGGGAACTCAGGAATTGGTGGGTTTAGAAATTGGTGGGGTTTTGTGCTCGGGGATTGGTGTGTTTCTGTGGGAAGTTCAGGGATTGATGGCTTTTGTTTAGACTTTTCACTTAAAATTAGCATAACCTGGGGAGAATCCCATTGAGAGGCAGGAGATAACCTTTGTAAAGTTCTGGCAGTTAGGGAGGTCTTGAGAAGGGGCTTGCTTCTGGAGCTCCTCAGGCAGGGCTCTGGCCATTTTCCTGCATTGAGGGATTACAAAATTTACAAAGGGAGTCCACGGCAAGGAAAACCTTTCCTGCCATTTGAATGTGTGCATATCTAACGCATAACCTGTTCTGTATGTTATGAGGTTTGTTAATCTTAAGAAATTCCACGACTATAAGCTTCACATAGGACCCATCAAATTAAAGGTCAACATGAACTGTTAGGTCTAAAATGGCTTGAGGCAGGGCTGACCACTGGGCAGCACTTCCAACATCTGTGTATGAGCTCACTGTGGGTTTTGCCATTTTAGCCTTTATAAGTTGGCCTTGAGAAATAAATGTCCAGCTTACAGCTTTTAGCTGTTGCCCTGGTTGATTAGTCTTTGGATATATGTTCAATAAACTATCCCTATCTGACTGAGATCAGCGTCTGTGTGGTTTGTGGGGTGACGCCTGGACCCTAACAAAATGGCAGTACTCAAGTTTTTTTTTTTGTTGTTGTTTTTTTTTTTTTTTTTTTTTTTTTTTTTTTTTTTTTTTTTTTTTTTTTTTTTTTTTTTTTTTTTTTTTTTTTTATCTGCAGTGGGGATGTCATCATTCATTGTCTTCATTGTCTTAGTCACTGTTCTACTGCTATACAGAGGCTGTAGGTCTATAAAGAGAGTAGGTCACCAACTCTCTTTGCTCCCTTTGACTGCAATATATTTTTCTCCTTTGAGCTTTCTCTATACCTGGTCTGCAAGCTCTAATTGGCAGGTGTCTTAGGGTTTTACTGCTGTGAAAAGACATCATATCAAGGCAAATCTTATAAAAGATACCATTTAAGCCGGGCGTGGTGGCGCACGCCTTTAATCGCAGTACTCAGGAGGCAGAGGCAGGCGGATTTCTGAGTTCGAGGCCAGCCTGGTCTACAAAGTGAGTTCCAGGACAGCCAGGGCTATAAAGAGAAACCCTGTCTTGAAAAACCAAAAAAAAAAAAAGATAACATTTAATTGGGGCTGGCTTACAGGTTCAGAGGTTCAGTCCATTATCAAGGGGGGAACATGGCGGCATCCAGGCAGGCATGGTGTAGGAGGAGCTGAGAATTATACATCTTCATCTGAAGGCTGCTAGTGGAAGACTGACTTCTAGGCAGCTAGGGTCTTAAACCCACGCCCAGAGTGACACACATATCCCAACAAGGCCACACCCCCTAATAGTGCCACTCCCTGGATCAAGCATATACCCATCACAGCAGGTACCCCATGACTGGCATCTGCAACATTTTGGGAGTCTCCAGTGCAATCCAGGCTTCGCCTTCATTGCTTCATGAAATATTATCTTTGGGCCTTCATGCAGGGACACCCCTGACACGTGCCTGGCCTCAGTGGCTTTCCTTAGCCTCAGATGGAGATTCCATAACCCTTTTCTTCTATCCTTGAGTCTAAAGACAGGACATGACTGAAGCTGCCAAGTTCTGCTGCTTACTGGGGCCAGAATGTGGCCCCTTTCAGTTAGGTGGGCAAAGGACTACAATAACATTTGCATCAGCTTTCTGTTCATGGTTTCCTTTGCACTTAAGTTTTTCTTTAGTTCCTTTTTACAGGTTGGAAACTTAGCTGGGTGGGGTCTTACCCTGGGGTCATCGCTCCTTTTAATCCATTTAGTATCAGGCTTTCCTTTAGACTTTTTATCTCCTTGATCACTTAGCTCCATTGCAATTCCTGGAGAAAAGGATTTCTCTTCAAACTGTATATTATGTATGTGTTTGCTCACCTTGGTCCTTTTCATTATAGATCTGCATAAGAGTTATTATGAATATAATGTGGTGAGGGGGTACCTGGTGGGGCCAGGCTAGGTATGTCCCTGAGTAATTATGCCATGTCACAGGCCCACGTCTCTGACCAGCAGAGAGTGGGAATAAATGACACGGACTCCAAAGCAGGTCTCATGCAGCTTTCCACAGCTTCCACTTTATTCTTGGACCGCCCCCAATTTATCCTCTTCCATTCACTCATGTCACCTCACACCACCCAATCATAGACGCACACGCCCAAGGCAGCATGCAGGATAGGCTGATAGAATGGTATCGCGAGAGGTTGCACTATCTCTCCAAGGAGTTACACGAGCTGCCTTTACTGCGCATGACTGAGACTGGGATAAACAAGTGAGGTCATGGGGCTTAGCATAGAGCCAGGGTGCCATCTTTGGCCCATGCAGCTGTGCCCACTCCCAACAATGCCATGCAACAGATCTGGTATAAAGGGAATTTTCTGGCCAAAGGGAAGAGGAGTGAGGACCTGGACAAGAGGTAGAGGCAGACAAATGGGCATGTAGACAGGCAGACAGAGGGGCAGAACCATGAGGGTATGTGGTGGGAAGAGAGAAACATGGGAATAGAGCTGTGATGGCAGGCAGTCCTTTTATTCTCTGCCCATTCCTGGCATACCTGGCAATGGTAGGTGATGATGTAAGCTGTTGCTAGGTTCCTATGAGGAGCCCGATGGAAATGCCTGTAAGCTAACAAGTGTGACCACAAATAACTACATGACACAGTTAATAAATACCAAGTTGTCTTGAAATCTCCTCTGCCAAAGCCATCAAATCAGAATTCTTCAGTTTAACCTCAGGCAGGTCTTCAGGACCAGAGCAACAAGCAGCTACAGTCTTTGCCAGAATATCACAAGAATGGTCTCTAGGCTATGTGTTAATATTTTCCCCTCTGAAACCTTTGGAACCAGGTCTTTGCATTTTCCATTGTTCTTCCTTGTCACCACTGTCTTCCCTGCTTCTACAAGTATGGTCCATTAATCCAAAGTCCACATTCTGTCAACAGGCAGCTGTCAGGCCAGTTACAGCAATACTCTGCTCCCTGGTACTAATTTCTGACATAGTTACTGTTCTATTGCTGTGAAGAGACAATGTGACCAAGATAACTCGTGTAAAGAAAAAGGAGTTAATTGGGGACTTATTTACAGTTTTGAGTTTTAGTCCATTATTATCATGCAGGGAGCACGGAGCTGGAGGAGTAGCTGAGAGCTGCATACTGATCTGCAGACTAAAAGGAAGAACAGAGGGCCTCCCATGGACTTTAGAAACGTCCAAGTCCACCCCAAGTGACACACTTCCTCCAACAAGGCCACGCCTCCTAATCTTTAAGCATTCACAAATATGTACCTAGGAGACCTTTCTCATTAAAATCACCACATTCATAGTGGGTGCAGATTTTGCTTTAAGGACCTCCATGCTTCTGCCCATAACCCCTCACTCTCTGTTCTGTAAGTAAGCCTAGAGTGGACCTTGCTCCGTAATTTTCCCAGAGTAAACTTTGGTGGAATTATATTTTGATTTGTTGTTTGGCCAGTAGGTACGGTAAACATTGTTTATGTCTGCTCCCAGTTTAGAAAGATGTGATAAAAACCAAGGATAAATTCGGAAAGAACAATCGTGTTGTATTGATATGTGGAATGAGACAGGTAACTGAAGCCTAATGGTGGAATGTCTGCAGAAGAAATTTTGACATGGTTTTAGGTTCCCATGTCATGTGGCAGTGTTTTTTTTTTTTTTTTTTTTTTTTTTTTTACCAGTGGTGGCAGTGGCATGGGTAATGCAGAAGGTAGTGAGATATGTAACTAAGGGGAGGGGATGTCTGTTGGGAATGACAGTCTTCTGGGGGACGAGTGGCATGGGGGTGACATGCCTACTTAATGGTAGGATTAAGCAAGGGAGTATGGAAGTGTTTTGAGAACAGCCAAAGGCCTAGAGCAGATATTACAAGCACTGGGAGTGGTGGTGGTGGCAGAGGCAGTGGCGGTGGTGGAGTATCAGCTAGCAGCTGCAGAGGCAGCCTGGCTGCATTTATGTGTGATAAGAGCTACCTGAGGCTTGGGTGGTGGGACACAGGGAGATGGGGGCCCTGAGGGAGGAATTGCCACAAGAAAGAGCCCAGGAGCCAACCCCCTTTGTTGGCCTCCAGTCTATTTGGATGAATTGGATAAAAGAAGGAACAATAATGATGCTAGCCTGGCACTTCTCACAACTGGGAGACCAAAGGGTAAAGAAAACACAAATCATATCTCTATATCAAAGAGCCCTTCTTAGAACCCCCAAACCTGGAGTCCACAATATTGACTTTCAGTGACCTATGCAGATCTATTTGCAAGACCTGGGATTTGAAGACCTTCAAGAATGCTACAGACTATAGTCTAATGCTGCAGACAAGTTTAGTTTAATTCAGTGTTCTTTTATACATGATTGAAACAAAGCAATGATACAAGGAGGGTCATTCAGAAAGCATGTGCTGAATATTAACAGAACAGCCTTTTCCCAGAACTTTCTCAGGACAGGCCAATTTAAATGCAATTCCCTGGTTATACTATAGATTATATCTGGGAAAGCACAAAAGCAAGGCGGGAGGCTAGGGCACACTGAGGACAGGGCTCAGCACAGCCTTGCGCCAGACTGGGCTCTATAGCTGTGTTCTGACATCCAACAAGAATAGACATGTCTTTCACCTTGACTGTAAATGTTTATTGCAGGAGGCATGAAATCATGTCCAGGAACAATCCAGGGAGCCAAATGCACTTGAGGGAAAAGGCCCTCTCTCTGCCTTTTAGTCTTGAGCCTCTCTCAGTTTATTCCCCAAGGCACTGTTCACCTGCTTCATCCTTTTGACTGAGTTCTGATACCCATGCAAGAGAAAGGTCAGGGAGGAAAGAAAGAGTGAACTAGAGGCAACAGGTGAATGCCCTGGAGTCTGGCCTTGAAAGAGAAAAGGGAAACCCACCCTTGAGTGTGCAGCTGTGGATCTCGGGTGCATCATGATTGAAGCTGCTACTAAGATGTGCCAGCTTGAGCTGCAATAGCAGCAAAAGCAGTTATGGATAGAACCAATTTTTTTGATTGGACTTTCAGCCCACTCCACTAGGGGGAAATTCACATATGGTACTGTGAACTTAGACAGAAACCTGTGACCAGAACAAGTCATAGGCTCCAGCGGAGAAGCGACTGCTGCTGCTTTGTTAGATAGCATAGCTGGCTAAGGGACTTCTCCACGTTTGTGTTTATGTCATAGGTTATTGCTGCAGTCAGGGTCAATTTGAATATTTATTCTGTTTCCCGTTTTGGTCCTGTTCTGACTTGTGTTTTATAGTAGGAGGAATTCCCCCAGATTACCCAAATATAGCAGGTTTCCACGTAGTTGCCCCAAAGTGGATGTAAATATGTCCTGAGAATTGAGGAATGGCTTCTTTGGCTGAGCTAAATTAAAAGGACATAACCTGGATTAACGGGTGAGAAGTGATTTAATTATATCTTGTCTGACAAAAACTGAAGGAATATATGCACAGTGGCTGATTCCAAATGAAGACCACAGACTCATGGGAGACAAGACTTTTGTGTCATTTTTTTATCTCCCAAAAAACCTAGTCTCAAATCTTCTTCTCTAGGTATAAATCCTCACAACAAATGTTTCCCTCCCTTTTGTATTTCTAAGAACTTACTTGTGGGCTGAGACTAGTGATAGAGCACCTGCCTAGCACTGGCAAGGTCCTAGGTTCAACTCCCAGCACCACAAACAAACCAATACAAACCCCAAACTACTTGTTCAGAAGAAGGCTAACATGGTAGGCCTAAACTGTCCTCCTTGCTTGCAAAACTGTCCCTTAGCAAGTATCTGGGATCATTGAGTAGGGGAGAGTTTCTGAGGCAGGACAGAAAGATGCGCAATTGTGGGGACACAGGAAGAAAAGCCAGGGAAAGAAAGCAGGCCCTGCCATCTTGGGTCTGCTTTGCCTTTCCTACTAGAAAGGGCAAGGGACCACTGATAAATTTTAAATTACCTACTGGGACAATGTGTTTCCTAGACACACCTTAATCAAGAATGGCAAAAACTATATTTACAATCTGTTACCTTGAGTTTTCTATACTCCCCTCTCACAATGAATTCACTACTTTGCTTAGAAAAGCAAATGCTTTAACCTTTGACCTTGTTGTCAACTACACCTTTTAAGCAATGGGTAAAAAGGGCTGGGTGAAGGGGGCACATCTGTTTCTTAGCAACTTTTAGCATTGTAAGTTGAGAGCCACTGAAATCCTTTGTGGGTCCCTTGAGAAACCCAGTATCCTCATTTCGTATGACTTATTCTTTCTCTGAGAGTCTCTTTCTATTAATCATTGTGCTTAAGATCAATATTAAAAATGTCTTTTCATAAACCCTTTAATTCTGCTTCATACTGGCTTGCCCTGCAATACTGTATGAAGCCCTAAATCCCAATCCCAGTATTGCCTGGAGATTCCTACAGAGTGCAGTGGGATAAGTGTGTGTGTGTGTGTGTGTGTGTGTGTGTGTGTGTGTGTGTGTGTGTGTGTAGGGGGAATAGAATGGAGCTGCTGACATCCCTACCATCCCTAAATGCTATGATTGGCTGGCTGCATAGAATTCTGATGCTAACGAGCTCAGGCTTTACAGTGTTAGGGTAAAATCCTTCACAAGATCTAGAGTTCTCTGGTTATGTAACTACCTTGGGGGTGGGAGTGTAGCTCAAGGGTAGACTGCTTGTTTAAAATGAGGTTCTAGTACAGACAAAAAGGATTTCTCCAGATTACAGGACAACTTGCTTTTATGAGCAAGTGGTTATAAACTTGGCTTTCCCTTAATTCCCTGATGCTTATCAATTTGCTGTAATGATTTACAACACAATAATTACAGACAGATTGAGTATACAAATTGGGACCAGCCAAGTGGTGAAAGGCTACAGCTGTAGAGCATTTTAAATACAAAGCTTCCATATGATCAGTATGGAACCCCTGTCCTTCCAGCACATGGATGTAATTACCAACCAGGAAAACTCACTGGAGCTCACAGCAAAAGATTTATTTCCTCCCTTCCCCTTCCCCTTCCCCCCTTCCTTCCTTCCTTCCTTCCTTCCTTCCTTCCTTCCTTCCTTCCTTCCTTCCTTCCTTCCTTCCTTCCTTCCTTCTTTCCCTCCCTCCGTCCCTCTTTCCTTCTTCTCTCTCTCTCTTCTGTTTTGTGTGCTTGTTTTTCATTTTTAAACTTGTGTTTGTGCCTTTCTAGGCATTTCTGGCTGGCTTGAACTTGTTGTAGAGACCCAATTGGCCCCCAATTTGTAGCAGTTTCTTGCCTGTTTCCTGAACTCTGGGATTGCAGGCATGCACCACCATGCCTGAGACTTTTCATTAGGGTTTATTAAATATGTACAACTGACTTAGTGATCAGCCATGTGATTGAACCCAATCTCTAGAGCCTCTTTGTGGCCATAAGATACTCCATATTGTATAAAACAGTTGTTTTTCAGACTGTGCCCTGCCTTGAAGGACTGCGTTTTCCAAGCACCATTGTTTTATGGATGGAGGTAGCTATGAACCTTGGACATATGCAGAGCACTGTCTATGAGACACCACATACATGATATAGACTAATTAATAATTAACTCTTTGGGTTCCACTCTACAAATCTACTTGGGTAAATTAAGATTCTAAGGGAACATGAACATATTAAAATCATATCAGGGCCAGGTGGTAGTGGCACACACATTTAAGCTCAGCAGTCAGGAGGCAGATTTCTGAGTTCAGGACAGTCTGAACGATACAGAGAAATCCATCTCAGAAAAACCAAACAAAACCAAACAGACAAATCAGGAATGCCAAGTCTAAGAGTATACTGGGCATACTAGCCTGGGGAAAGAGTATAACTTTGTCATTTGGGCACCACCCCTGCAAAGGTAGGCCTCTGGCATTTCTGTGGCTATCTGTGATGGCCCCAGCCAACCTTCCATTTGACTGGTCAGAGGAATATCAAGGAAATGGCAGGGTGAGAACTTTCATGTGTCCTATGGATTTCTGCTTAGCCAGGATCCTGCTGTTGATGCAGCCTACCCAAATTGCTGCCTTTCCTGTTTGCCCATCTCTACCTGCTGTCTGTCTGTCTAACTGTTCATTCATCTAGACCTGGCCCTGCCCTTTTACCTCTGGAGTCTGCCTTAATCTCTGCAGTTCAACTGTGACCTTGCAGCCTGACTTACAGCCAAGTCACAGTGGCTTCTCCAGCAAGACTTTCAGTTTAGTGGGGTTCACTGTCTTGTCAATAGAAAGTTTTACATCTCTATTAGCTTTCAATTTTTAGCTTCTCAGACTTTGAACCTTCTTGCCTTTTCAACCCTTTGCAGTTATTCTATCGTGTGTGTGTGTGTGTGTGTGTGTATGCGTGAAGGAATACATGTATTTACTGTCTGATGTATAATGTACAATCTTAAGGTTAATGTTAGTGATTAAGATTGGAAAAGGAAATCATATTGACCTTAGCCAGCATTATCAAGAAAAGTGAGAATTTTATTTATTTATTTATCTATTTATCTATCTATTTATTTATTTATTTATTTATTTATTTGGGTTTTTGAGACAGGGTTTCTCTGTATAGCCCTGGCTGTCCTGGAACTCACTCTGTAGATCAGGCTGGCCTCGAACTCAGAAATCTGCCTGCCTCTGCCTCCCGGGTGCTGGGATTAAAGGTGTGTGCCACCACGCCTGGCTTTATTTTTTTTAAACATTTATTTTTATGTGTATGTGTGAATGTCTACATGTGTGAGCATGATGTGTGTGCCTGGTGCCTACGGATGCCAGAAGATGGCATTGGATTTCCTAGAACTAGAGAAACAGTTAGTTGTGGGTTAGGTGCTGGGAACCATACCCAGATCCTCCACAGGAATGGAAAACACCCTTAACTATCTCTGCAGCACAACAAGAGTGAGAGGATGTGGCAAACTGTGTTATTGAAACCACCGTACCTTGTACATTTGTTATTCAATAAATTCGATAGAGTGGGAAGTCACAAACATGTTTGTTTCTGACATAGCTCACTCTTGACACAGTTTTCTAAGAAGGCTGGTATCTCAACGTCTAAAGCCTTACCTTCTAATTAGAAGGCTAATCTTCCTGAAGTGGACTGCCCCCAGCACTATCCGAAGGGCAACTCCTGAATCACCTCATTAATATAAACTACTGTGCCCACTGGAATAACAAAAATACTCCTACACTCAGGAAATTCCAAAGATGTACAGGCTAGTTCCTGGTAACCTGAGAGAAAGAAAAAGATACATTCTTTGTCAAATAACCTTGTTCCTAAACTAATTATTTAAATCATATCTTTTACAATAAATACAACTTTTCCCTATAGGAGCTGAAAATTTGGGTAATGCCTATAATAGGTGTTTATATGATGAGATTTCAATGGAAAACTCTTGGCACTGAGTTTCTAATGAACTTTGCTGGTTGACAGGATTTCCCAGGGGTTGTCACGGCTTATTGCTGGAGGGATTGATCACATCCTGGGTTACTCCACAAGAAAGGATTCTAATAAGCGTCAGGGCAAAGCATACCTCTTCTTAATTCAAAGGAATTAAGAGGGAGTTTATCAGCACCAAATAAAAGTGAGCATGGCTGGGAGACACAGATTCAGGGAACCCTGAATGATAGTTCCCTGTGAAATGGTCACAGGAGATCTTTTTATTAGACACAGAATAAAAGGAAATCAGACATCAATGCAAGTAAAGTGGTAGGGCCATCTGACAGACTGCAACAAAGCTGGGGGATGCCTGCTCCTGTGTCACATTCAGGTTTAGATCTTACCTGCTTTTGAGTTGGTAGTGACTAGGTGTGTCAAGCTTAGAAATGAATTCTAAGATTTTTATTTACAAGTCAGGATAATGTAAGATATTAGGTCGGATATATCAGTGTGTGACAAATGGCTGTCACAAGGGATTAAAGACAGCATAACTCATTTTGATTCACCATCCGTAACATTTCAACTTGGTATCATCATTAAATCTAATCAGTTAACCAGGCTACAGAATCTTCAACATATATGTGTGACTTTTCCAGGGAACTTCTATTTGTCTGTCTGTCTCTCTATCTATATATATCTTGTTTTTTCAAGACAGTTTCCTGCACACAGGGTAAAATGGCATGGAGCTGTATATACACTGTGCATATATAAATTCCTGCTTTGGGTATACTACACTACAATTATGTCAGATGTAACTACTTGGAAAAACTGAGTGACTGGCTGCAGAATATTCATACTATCTTTGTAGCTTCATGCTGTAATATGTAATTATCTCAGAATAAAGAGAAAAATTACTGGATGATATACAATAAACTTCTAAATGGCTACTGACAGGGATATTTTATCTACTAAGTCCCATTAATTTAAAGAAATTACAATCCTTGGTTTTAAAATTTTTAGTTTTTGTTTTGTGGTGGAAAATAGGTTTGTTAAAACCTCACCCAATGTTTATTAATCTTCTGGTTGAGAAATTGTATTATTATTGGTGTGACCACATGCTCTGTATGTTAAACAGTTAATATATTTGAAATGCATCTATGTTTGACTGCATATTGTTTTCTCTCAACAATTCAATGCACTAAATACTTCTGGTTAAATCCAAATATAGAAACTTAAATTTTCTTTCTTTTTTCTTTTTTTTTTTTCGAGACAGGAGTATATATTTTCAAGTTATTTAATTTAGTTTGTTTTCAGTTTTGATACATTAAATGTTTACAACAGCAAAAATACAGAAGTAAACTGAGAGGCCACTTAAAATAAATAAGATATAATTTCTAAGGGAAAAAACCAGAATACACAATTCCTTGTATAGTTAATATTTCCATAACCCACATCATAAACATATGCATAAGAAGTACCCTTATGGCTTGTTATGAGTTAGAGTAACATATACATTTCTGAAAGAGTGCTACTTCTTTTTAAAAAAGATTTATTTATTTTTATTTATATGAGTACACTATCTTCACTGCACACCAGAAGAGGGCATTGGATTCCATTACAGGTGGTTGTGAGCCATCATGTGGTTGCTGGGAATTGAACTCAGGACCTCTGGAAGAACAGTTAATGCTCTTAACCTCTCAGTCATCTCTCCAGGCCATCTTCTTTTTTCTAAGGTTTATTTAGGGCGTCAGATCTCATTACAGATGGTTGCTCTCTCCGGCCCCGCTTGCTCCAGCCCCGAGGAGTGCTACTTCTAATCTCTGTTTTTCCTTAAAGTTACCTTTGCTACAGCTAGTACATGCTCCTTCCAGATGACTCTATACTTATCCTCACAAGCATATGTCTTGGACTCTTATGCCAGTCAATGAACAAAGCAATTCAAATAAATCAGTAAGTCTCTGCATCTCCAGATGACCCCAGGTGGGGCTTCCACTGCTTATTAATATACACTGGATCTGGGCATGGTGACACACATCTTTAATCCAAGCACTGGGAGGTACAGGTTGGCAATCTCTGCAAGTTCAAGACCAGCCTGGTTTCAGGACAGCCAGAGCTTTTATACAGAGAAACCTTTTCTTGAACAAAACAAAACAAAACAAAACCACTTGAGAAAGTCACAGGATACCTTGTACTTTCTTTGCTTAGCATGCATAGGTCCCAAGTTTGATCCCCAGCAACACACACACACATACACACACACACACATACACACACACACACAATTTCATCAGGAGCACATGGACACAAGTTTATTGGTTTGTATTAAAGTTACTAGGCATGCAAGCTTAAAACAAACACACCAGACCAACAATCATGCAACCCATCTCTTAAGACACACAAAAGGGGAGGCAAGTGAGACTGCAGCATGCATACTAATCTTTCTTATAACAAGTACTTCTGGTAAACACCACCACCCAGGACAAGGGCAGATGGACTTCCCTCCATCTGGAAATCAGCTCAGTTGTCTCCGATGCTGCTGGCTTAGAAGCTATCATCAGGTGTTTATGGTATCTTCTTATAATCCCATCAGTGAGGCAGGAAGGAAGATCTCAGGTTTAAAGTTAGCAGAGCATACATATCAAGACTACACACACACACACACACACACACACACACACACACACACTTACTTTTGGTTCTGTTCTGCTGAAGATATTATACACTTTAGTCACAGGACATGGAGAAGTCAACCTGGAACTGACTTAGTTTTTTTTCCTTTTGCTGGGGATGGAGTGGGAAGATAAGACATCAATAGTTTCATTCAGCTGTGATCCCTGTGAGCTACAATGACTAGTCTGACAAGACATGAGTGTAGCAGTGGCATGAATGTTATGGGGGTAATCAAGCAATTTCTGATTAGATTTAAGGCCTCAGAAGGGGCAACTCATTTGTCGTAGTGTAAATAAAGCTAAGAATTCATTGCTGGGGAGCTCAAATATGCCTTAGAGAAGAACATGTTGTCAAGGAACAGCTGAGTCTATTTTCTTCTTAGCTAAACAATGTTAGACTTTATTTCTTTTTCTCCTAATTGTGCCCTTAGCTAGAAGTCAACTTGATTTTTGATTTGTTCTTTCTTAGTAAACTTGTGAATTACACATTAACTATTTCCATTGTTCTGCGAATTGACTGACCATAAAATGTTTCATGGTATGTTAACTGTCTGACCATGAACCTATAACATGTACCTTTCCCATGATTTTTTCTTTTCCATGTAAAAATAAGTGCAAACTTTTGCTTTTGTAATCACTACCTTGTTTGCCATAAAAGGTCTTTCTGCTTCTGGTCTTGGATGCTTCATTCTCTACCAAGGGAGACTGTAAGTTTGGCTTGGCTGTAAATAAACAGTCAACATCTTGCAATATCTTGGTGTTAGCTCCTGCTTTCCATTCATAATATACATTACTATTATTAGCTAAATGGACATAGTTTCAAATTGATTTCTAACTACGTATCTCTATACTCAAAGACTAGTGCAGCCCTTAGCCCTTAGAGAAGGCTCTTACTGTTGTAAACCATGGTTAATAGAGACTCACAGGTCCAAATGTAGAAAGCAAGTGTCTATTAAGTGCTCTGCTGTAAATGGACATCTATATTACACAGTCTTAGGGAACACTGTGGAAGAGGGGCAGAAAGATCATGGGAGTCAGAGGCTGGGCAGGATAGGTTGTCTTTAGACACAACAGGACAGCTGAAAGAACTACCAGCAGCTGTGGTCACCTGCAGGAAGGTGATCAGGCCTGTCAGCATTCCAGCACAGAGTGTATATATTTTCTTTCTTTTTTTTTTTTTTTTTTTGGTTTTTCAAGACAGGGTTTCTCTGTATAGCCCTGGCTGTCCTGGAACCAGCCAGCTTGAAGGCTGTCTCATTACCATACTAGAATCCCATCTAGTTTTATATATAACATAGTAAGTAGTCTGCTTAGGCTGCTGTAACAAATCCTCACAGAATAGATGACTTAAACAACTACAGTTTAGTTTTGCCTGGAACCAAGGTGATGTTAGGTCCCACCTCCCAAACACTCCAAAATGTCAGCACCACTGCCCATGTCCTCAACAACACCTGGGCTCAGCTCAAGCTGGACTAGGAAGGACTGCTGGTGGACAGAAAGAGCTTACACTCAGCATTCTTCAGGAACCTATGACATAGATTTCTGTCAGCCAGGAAGAACCTTTTCCTTTATCCCCTCTTACCTCTGGCAATGGGGTTTCTAGCTCCCCATCAGTACATACCTGTAACATTTATCAAAGCCCCAGTGCTAGGCCTTAGGCTGTTCTGGCTTGGTCTGGGTACTTGCTGTCCTGGAACTCAGAGGATCACCTGCGTCTGTCTCTCAGTGCTGGGATGAAAGTGGTATGCTACCTCACCCAGCCTGTTATCATTTTTTCAAAAGACATATTGAAAGGTTACTGACTGAGTAAAAGTAAAAGCAGTACTTGAGGTTAATTTACTTGACTTCAAACTCAACCTAATCTCCATGTCAGCAGGACTCTCTGTATAGTGAGGAAGGTGTGGTCCCATGCCAGAGGCTCCATTAAAGAAATGGCTACACTAAGGGGCTGGCCATGGACAGGAACAGATGCCACTCACAGCTTGACATCTGCAATTTGGTGATTGTTTAAATTTGGGATGGGTAGAGTGAACAGATGATTTTCAGGCTTGGGGACCCAGCTCTGAGCATCACAGGGGTCCAAGTGAGGGTGAACTAGGCAAGTTTGGAGAGGAAATTGGTCATGAGGAATTTCTATTCATAAATGGGTCAACCAGCAAAAATTCTGTACCTGTCTGTTGTAAAAAGAAAACATCAGAGATAAAGTAGGGATCTAGGTTTATGATTCAGAGGTGTCAACCCAAGTTCTGATGGTCAGTCACATTGCGTTGTGCCTGAGGGAAGACTGGATGTTATGACAATAGAGCCATGTTGTAAAGGAGCCTGCCCACCTCCAGAAAGCCAGAAAGCAGAGAGGGAGAACTTCAATTACAGTGCATTACTTCTCTCAAATAGAACCCACTTCTTTTTTTTTTTTTTGGTTTTTCGAGACAGGGTTTCTCTGTATAGCCCTGGCTGTCCTGGAACTCACTTTGTAGACCAGGCCGGCCTCGAACTCAGAAATCCGCCTGCCTCTGCCTCCCGAATGCTGGGATTAAAGGCGTGCGCCACCACGCCCGGCCTCTTAGCCTATTCATCAAATTCAACTATAAATTCATTAATGAGTCATTAACCTCCCTTCCCCCACATCTAGTTTCTTCTCAATATATGAGCCTTCAATATATGAGCCTTCTGGGGGGAGACATTTCTGGAGGGGTGGTCCCTTCCATGGTGGGTTGACCAAAGGGAACATTAGGTATGCACCTGGAGAAGGCCAGAAGGAACTAATTTTTCCTTAATGGATGGGCCTTACTGCTGCTGTCTCACTGCGATAAAATACCCTGACCCAAGTGACTGGGGGAGGGAAGGAAGGGATTATTCTGGTTTAAAGTTCCAGGTTTCAATCCTCCTCCTAACCCCACCCACCCCTTGGGGAAGTCACAGGAGCTGGACCTTGAATCAGCTGGTCTTGTGGCATTCAGTCAAGAGGCACAGCGAATGTGCCTCAGCCTCTGTCCTTCTCTCTCGCTGAAGGCAGGGAGTAGTACCACCCACACTGGTCAAGTGATGGTATTTCCATCACAATTGGGGGATCAAGACAATCCCCTACCATAAGAAGAATGCTCTAAGAATTCTAGATTGTGTCAAGTTGACACCACCATTATCCAGCACACCTCCGTAGTGCAGAGGGCATCTTCTTTTAGGTTTTTATTTTTATTTTTTTGGATCTAGAAGTGCTTTTTGAACTGCATGTGTGCTAAGCCACCAGGAAACTCTCAAACTGTAATAATACACGATCCTATCACAAAAGCCAGAGTTACACACATTTTTTTCCCCATAAGCTCTAGACTCTCAAGTATTGAAAACAAGATGCAATTTATCTTTGTGCTACCCTGTAACTATCAGCATCATGCTTTTGCACAGAGTAGCCAGTGAATGTTTGAATATTTAATATTTCACTTGTGGATTTTCTTTTTTCCTTAGAGGCAAGTATAGACCAGCATTCTTTTTTTCTTTTTTTTTTTTTTAAATTTTTAAAGATATTTTCTTAATTTACATTTCAAATGCTATTCTAAAAGTTCCCTATACCCTCTCTCCCTCCCTGCTCCCCTACCCACCTACTCCCACTTCTTGGCCCTGGCATTCCCCTGTATTGGGGCATATAAAGTTTGCAATACTCTCTTCCTGATGATGGCTGACTAGGCCATCTTCTGCTACATATGCAGCTAGAGACATGAGCTCTGGGGGTTCTGGTTAGTTCATATTGTTGTTCCTCTTATAGGGTTGCAGACCCCTTCAGCTCCTTGGGTACTTTCTCTAGCTTCGCCATTGGGGGCCCTGTGTTCCATCCTATAGATGACTGTGAGCATCCACTTCTGTATTTGCCAGGCACTGGCATAGCATCATATGAGACAGGGTCCCTTCAGCAAACTCTTGCTGTCATATGCAATAGTGTTTAGGTTTGGTGACTGATTATGGGATGGATCCCTGGGTGGGGTAGTCTCTGAATAGTTCATCCTTTTGTTTTAGCTCCAAACTTTGTCTCTGTAACTCCTTTCATGGGTATTTTGTTCCCTATTCTAAGGAGGTATGAAGTACTCACACGCTGATCTTCCTTCTTGATTTTCTTGTATTTTGCAAATTGTATCTTGGGTATTCTAAGATTCTGTGTTAATATCCACTTATCAGTGAGTGCATATCTAGTGACTTCTTTTGTGATTGGATTACCTCACTAAGGATGATATCCTCCAGATACATGCCCAAGAATTTCATAAATTCATTGTTTTTAATAGCAGAGTAGTACTTCATTGTGTAAATGTATCACATTTTCTGTTGAGGGACATCTGGGTTCTTTCCAGCTTCTGGCTATTATAAATAAGGCTGCTATGAACATAATGGAGCATGTGTTCTTTTTTTTTTTTTTTTTTCATTTCCCTTAATTCTCCACAATGACCTATTCTATACTCCTCCCTTAATTAGCCCTTGGAAGAGGGAGAAAAGAAAACAGTCTTCATCAATCCATTTACGCTAATGGCTCTTTTTTTCCTCTCTTTATTAGATATTTTCTTCATTTACATTTCAAATATTATCCAGAAATTTCCCCTTACCCTCCCGCATCCCCGCCCTGCTCCCCTACCCACCCCCTCCCACGTAATGGCCCTGGCGTTCCCCTGTACTGGGGCATATAAAGTCTGTATGACCAAGGGGCCTCTCCTCCCAATGATGGCCAACTAGGCCATCTTCTTCCATATATGCAGCTAGAGACATGAGCGCAGGGGGAACTANTGTGGAGATCCTTCAACCACTTAGACTTGACCTTCGTACAAGGAGATAAGAATGGGTCAATTCCCAGTCTTCTACATGATAACCGCCAGTTGTGCCAGCACCATTTGTTGAAAATGCTGTCCTTTCTCCACTGGATAGTTTTACCTCCCTTGTCAAAGATCAGGTGACCATAGGTGTGTGGATTCATTTCTGGGTCTTCGATCCTATTCCATTGATCTACCTGTCTGTTGCTGTACCAGTACCATGCATGTGTTCTTATTACCAGTTGGAACATCTTCTGGGTATATGCCCAGGAGAGGTATTGCTGGATCCTCCAGTAGTACTATGTTCAATTTTCTGAGGCACCACCAGACTGACTTCCAGAGTGGTTGTACAAGCTTGCAATCCCACCAGCAATGAAGGAGTGTTCCTCTTTCTCCACATCTTCGCCAGCATCTGCTGTCATCTGAGTTTTTGATCTTAGCCATTCTGACTGGAGTGAGGTGGAATCTCAAGGTTGTTTTGATTTGCATTTCCCTGATGATTAAGGATGTTGAACATTTTTTCAGGTGCTTCTCAGCCATTCGGTATTCCTCAGTTGAGAATTCTATTTTTTTATTTTTTATGGTTTTAGAGCTTTATTGTAGAAAGTCAGGGGGAAAGAGAGAAGAGAGAGAGAGAGAGAAAGAGAGAGAGAGAAGGCAAGAGAGAAAGAGAGTAAGAGGGAGAGAGAAGAGAAGACAGAGAGAAGAGAGAGGGTGAGAGTGAGGGGTAAGAGGGAGACAAGTAAGAGAGTAAGAATTCTCTGTTTAGCTCTGTACCCCATTTTTTAATGGGGTTATTTGATTTTCTGGAGTCCAGCTTCTTGAGTTCTTTGTATATATTGGATATTAGTCCACTATCAGATTTAGGATTGGTAAAAATCCTTTCCCAATCTGTTGGTGGGCTTTTTGTCTTATTGACAGTGTCTTTTGCCTTACAGAAGCTTTGCAATTTTATAAGGTCCTATTTGTCAATTCTTGATCTTACAGCACAAGCCATTGCTGTTCTATTCAGGAATTTTACTCCTGTGCCCATATCTTTGAGGCTTTTCCCCACTTTCTCCTCTATAAATTTCAGTGTCTCTGGTTTTATGTGGAGGTCTTTGATCCACTTAGACTTGAGCTTTGTACAAGGAGATAAGAATGGATTAATTTTCATTCTTCTACATGATAACCGCCAGTTGTGCCAGCACCATTTGTTGAAAATGCTGTCTTTTTTCCACTGGATGGTTTTAGCTACTTTGTCAAAGATCAAGTGACCATAGGTGTGTGGATTTATTTCTGGGTCTTCAATTCTATTCCACTGATCTACATGTCTGTGGTTGTACTAGTACCATGCAGTTTTTATCACAATTGCTCTGTAGTACAGTTTAATGTCAGGCATGGTGATTCCCCCAGAGGTTCTTTTATTGTTGAGAATAGTTTTTGCTATCCTAGGTTTTTTTTTTATTATTTCAGATGAATTTGCAAATTGCCCTTTCTAACTCAGTGAAGAAATGAGTTGGGAATTTTGATGGGGATTGCATTTAATCTGTAGATTGCTTTCGGCAGGATAGCCATTTTGACTATATTGATCCTGCCAATCCATGAGCATGGGAGATCTTTCCATCTTCTGAGATCTTCTTCAATTTCTTTCTTCAGAGACTTGAAGTTTTTGTCATACAGATCTTTCACTTCCTTAGTTAGGGTCACACCAAGGTATTTTATATTATTTGTGACTATTGTGAAGGGTGTTGTTTCCCTAATTTCTTTCTCAGCGCATTTATCCTCTGTATAGAGAAAGGCCATTGATTTGTTTGAGTTAATTTTATATCCAGCTATTTCACTGAAGCTGTTTATCAGGTTCAGGAATTCTCTGGTGTCATATTGGATGCATGGGATAATTTCAATATTTTTGTATCTGTGGAGGCCTAGACCAGCATTCTTTAGTACTGGACACTTTTCTTAAATTTCTGATCGCTAACTCCAAGCACTGACACTACAGGCATGCATTACCATGTCTAGCTTATGTATGGTATATTTAACAAGCTATTCACTAGTAAACAGAAATTTTGGACTAAATGAATGAATGAATATTTATTTGAGACAAGGGTATTCTGCTGACTAAGCTGTCCTCCAACTCTGTGACTCTGCGTTCTTGATTCTGCCCCAACCTCCCCACTATGCTCAGATTACAGGAATGTGCACAGCTGGCTCAGGTTTTGCTTTTAAAGCAGGTTTCTTCTCTCTCTCTCTCTCTCTCTCTCTCTCTCTCTCTCTCTCTCTCCCTCTCTCTCTCTCTCTCCCTCTCTCCCTCTCTCCCTCTCTTCCTCTCTCCCTCCCCCCTCCCTGCCTTCTCCCACTCCCATCTCAGGTGCTTCTTTGGTTGTATACAGCAAGTGTAAAATTGATGGAAAGGAAAAACTACACGTTTTAAGATCAGACAGTCCTTAAAGTCTATATGGTTAAAAAAAAAAAAAGTTCAGAGCTATGTGGTTGGGATTCAACTTTACCCAGTTTATGGTCTCTAAAAGGCCCTCGTGCCATTAATTGTTCTGGACCAGCAGGCTCGCGCTGAGCTCACCTGCCTCTTCTGTGGCCTGTCATTGGCCCGGACGATGTCCACGTCTCTTCCGCGCACGAGGATCCTCTCACGCTCCCCGAGCGCCACGGACCTAACAGCCGCCGAGCACGCAGCCTGGCCGCCAGTCTGAGTCGCACCCAACAGTCGCCGCAGGGGCAGGTCGCCACAGCGCGAGGGTCTGGGATGCTGTGGGGCTGAGGGTCGTGGTCCTTCCCAGGGTTCGGAAGATCGGTGGGAAAATGTCTTCGGGGCATGCGCCATAGCGGCCGTTAAGTGACCCAAAACCGACACCTTGGAGGCGGCAGCCGGGAGGCATGGGGCCGGAGCATGGCCGGGCTTCGCACGCCCAGCGAGGACCCTGAGGGCGCAGAGCGCAGGCGCGAGGCGCAGGGCCAGTCGGAGGCCAGGTGCGGCCAGCCAGGTGCGGAGCGCGGGTGAAGCTGCGCGGGCGTCGGGGCGTCAGAGGGCGTCATGGGCGGGGCCCGCAGCCACACGGTTTTAGGCGGGGCTTTGTCTGAGCCGCTCGCATTCCGGGTGGATTTGCTTCTTGCCCATGGGTGAGTGATACTGGGGGTTGATGAGGACCAGAGATGGAACACTAACACCCCTAGTTCCCCCCTGCACCCTACCCCACCCAGCTGAGTTTCATAACACGCATCAGGAAACCACTGAAAAGCTGGTGGTTGACCTCTTGTTTACTTGAGATTAAGTTCTAGTTGATAGGAACTTGTGTGATAGTGTAACAACGTTCAAGTCCGCGAGTGAATTGGATCCGGGTTGCAGCGTCATTGGCTTATTAGGGGCATCCACCGCACCCCAGATTCGTTTGACCATGTTTGAGAAGTTTCTGAAAGCACAGTGGATGAGGTTGAGATTTTGAGAATGACGTTGATCTTCTGACTCTCCACCCTTCTGAGTGCTGAGTTACTGCCGAGCACAGCTGAGTCTGGTTTTATGTGGTGTTGGGGAGAGCCAATATGCTTCAGGCTTGCTGTGTAAGCGTTCTATCAACTGAGCAGCATCCATAGCACAAGGCCTAGGATCTTAGCAATAGCGTGAATCACACTGAACTAGTAATGGTTAAACCTGAGTATTATCACACTTTGCTCAGTTGCATGGTTTTAGAACCCGTCATCAGTATCTCAGTACTTGCAGGGAGAACTCTGTGGGCAAGTGGTAACAGAGGAGAAGGTGGCAGAATGCCTACCCCTTTCATCTGGGCCATCGTTTCTTCCAGGCATCTCGAGTGAAAAGGGATTACTTGGCATTTACAGCTGAGTTGCCGCTGATTCTGATACAGAGCCCAGAAGATAAATCTGCATTTTTTTTTTTTTTTTGTCACAATAGAAGTCGGAAACAAAATGGAAATGGCAGAAAACATACCGGTAAATGCTACTCTTCTTACCCACCCACATGGGTCTCAGAGGGGTGTACTGTGGAGAAATGACAATCCATCCTATTAGGTCCTTGCATCTCTTCCCAGGGTGTTGAGCTAAATAACATTGACATCAGTGAAATACCCGCGTTTGATGCATAGAAAGTAAAACCACAGTTGTTAGTTTCTTAAAAAAATATCTCTAAAGTGTGAATGGGTCACCTGGAGATTTTATTTTTCCTTTGCTTTACCTAGAGAGTTTAAAGTGTAGAGTCTTATCTGAGATCCATTGAAACCCAAGACTTTGCATTTCTAAGTTTCCAGGAAGATGTTATACTCTTTGAGGGACCACACTTGGTGACCTAGGCTGAATCTCCCTCCTGTGTAGTACTTGAAATTTGGCTAGTGCAATTGAGCAAGGAACCGAACTTTACCTTGATTAATTTTAGGATTAACAAGTGTGAAACTATGGGTTCAGTCCCCAGCACAGCTCCAGAGAGGGAGAGAGGAGACTAAGGCTTGGTTGCATGTGCGGGGTGTGTTTTATTGTGTCGCTGGGGTTGGAGGCCAGTGCCACACTCGAGGAAGACAAGTGGTCTGCCACTAATCTACATCCAAGCCCCCACGTGTAATTTGCTTTTATTGGATATCGTTACTCTAGATTCAGGTTTGTCTTGGTTTAGTCCTTTATAGGACTTGTAGGAACAGAAGGGACAGCTATTGCAGACGCTGCTTCCACTTCGGTTTTCTCTTAGATCTGCTGAAGAAAAATAAGGGGTATTGTGATTTAGGACAGTTGCAACAAGAACAGCAGGGCTTAACTCTGGGTCGGTAAAGCGAGGGCAGCTGAAGATGGAGATGTATAGATAGAGATGCAGGCAAGTAGTGTATGGGAAGATAGGGTAAGTGCTTAGAAAATGAAGAAGAAATGTGAAAGTGGGAAACCAGTTGGAATTTAAACCAAGTTAGAATTCTCCCTAAAACTGGCCCATGCAGTCCAAAGACTAGAATCCAGGCTCAGATCAAAGCCTGCTAGGGAAGAGACCTCAGTAGATAGAGTGAAGCCTGGGAGGTTGAGAGAGTTGGTTTCTTAGTCTTTGGTCTGTCTAGGCCACAGTCGTTGGCAGTTGTTTACCTACAGGCAGCAGAAACGCCCTCTTAACGCATACTGAAAGGTGGCCCTGATCAGTTACCTTAAGTCAGAACTGCTGCTGCCCAGGTTGATCCTTCTGTTTGCTTCTTAAATGTCTAAAGTCACGCGTGATTGAGACCTTTCTGTCGTTTAAAATCTTGCAGTGCAATAGTGTGGTTGGTGGCAATTTTAAAGAAGTTTGTCCAGAGAAGGTAATTCGGTTCAAACCACCATTGTACAAACAACGGTACCAGTTTGTTAGAGATTTAGTGGATCGCCATGAACCCAAGAAGGTAATTATTATTATTATTATTTTAACTGTTAAGACTGCCTTATTAAAGTGGTTTATCAAATATACTGTAAGATATCCTCCCCCTCACCTCCCACCCAAGTATTTGGGATTACAGACAAGGGCTCTGGCATTCTAGGCGAGCTGACTACTACTGAGGGACTTCCCCAGCCTGAATGATTTGAGGTGTTGGATATGATTATAGTACCTTGTGTACAAATAGAAAACTGTCAGAAAGAAAGAAAAAGACATGTGGTTTTGTAGGTTGCATAGTCTGGCTTCTACCTCATAGGCTCAAGCGATCCTCCTGCCTCAACTTCTCCAAGCATAGACTACCGGTGTGCCCAGCAGGAGAAACTTCAAAATGGTTATTGCAATAGGGAGAAGACTTTTAAGGGCAGGAGGAGCTCCACGTGTTTCAGAGTTAAGGAGGTTTTATTTATTTATTTTCTTTTTTTTAAACCGTGGAGACATGAACAAAGTCACAAATTGGGAAAGTCATTGTGATAATCCCAAGGGCCAGCAACAGCATTTTTAATATCGAGGGCAGCTTAATTATGGTTATTTATTTTTGGATACAGGGTCTTATAGTTCAAACTGGCCTCCAGCTCCACTCTCCGGCCTCTCCCGCCCAGGTTTGTGATTACAATGTTTGCCAGGACACATGCTGGACACCCCGTCCAAGCAGTCTGGTTTCGTATGTAAGGTCTGGCTAGCGTGATCTTGCTTTCCTGCTTTTTTCCCCAACAGTAGTGGGGCTCCAGGCCATTTCCTAGTCTGGTTGAGAAGAATCATTGAGGAAAAACCTTGCCTCAGTTTGGGGAGGCAAGGTTCAGTGGCATGGGGGGGGGGTTGGAGAGAAGCTCTAGGAAAGTGTGGTTATGGGAAAATTTGGGAACAATAGTAATTTTCAACACTGAGGATGGGACTGGAAACACTAAGAGTCTTACCTGAGTCTTAATGGAGGAAGGCCGTTCTCTGCAGTGGCCCCTTTCCTGGAACATGAAGTGTAGATGAGTCTCTTTAGCCCTGAACAGGGTGCTCAGAGCTCAGGTGGAAATCACTTTGCTAGCAGGTGAGATAGCTCAGCCAGCACAGGCATTTGCTACCAAGTCTTATGACCTGAGTTCAAATCCCCAGGATCCTCCTGGTAGAAGCTGAGAGAACTGATTTTCACAGGTCCTCTGACCTCCGTATGTGTAGTGTGGTAAGCAATAGAAATGTACCAATATCAAAAAGAGTTCCCATGAGTAAGTTTTTTTTTCACCCCTTTGGGAAAAAAAAAAAAGATTTATTTGAAGCCCAGTGTGATGGTATACATCTTTAGTTCCAGCACTCGAGAGGCAGAGGCAGGTGGATCTCTGAGTTGGAGGTCAGCCTGGTCCATAGAATTCAAGGACAGCCAGGGCTACACAGAGAAACCCTGTCTCCAAAAACCAAACCAAACCAAACCAAACCAAACCAAACCAAACCAAACCAAATAAACCAACCAAACAAAAACAAATCAGGTGTGTGTGTGTGTGTGTGTGTGTGTGTGTCTGTGTTCCAGAAGACATTAGATACCCTGGTACTATGTGCTACCTGGTATGGATGCTGGGAACTGAACCTGGGTTCTCCGAAAGAGCAGCCAGCATTCTTAACTTCTGAACCACTTCTCCAGACCTCTTTGCTAAAATTTAAATGTGAGGAAAGTCTTGTTTTTTTGCAGTTGGTTTTAATGTCATAGATTCCATATTTCTGGAATATTCTATTGGAATATCAGGCAGTATTGCAGTATTGCAATATTGTGGTGAGAGGTACTGTGATTCTTTACATATTAGATGGTAAGTGGGCCAGGGTGGCACACATATCTAACCCCAGGTGTACTTTAAGGCTATAGGCTGAGGAGGAGGCTTGCTTAAGCTCTGGAGTTTTGAGGCCAGACTGAGCTACATAGTGGGATTCTAACTCAAAAGCAAAAACTGACCAACCAATCATAGTTGCAGCGGGTCAGATGATGATGATGGGCCTGTCCATCAACTTTGGAACAAAGTCATAGTTTCATACAGTACCTGGTGATTATGCTAACGAGCCTGGTGTGGCCGTAGATCAGATTCCCGTTAGGTGAAGGGTTCTTTCTCTTCCCAGTGTGGAGGACTGGGTTAAGCGGCCTTCCCTCACAGACTTCCTCTAGGTACACTCCTAGTTTGCAAATGTTCACACACCTGCCTTGGTGGCCTTTTAAGCAAATTTGTTCACTTGAAGAGTCTGAAGTGACTTATTTTTGGTAGCTCAGAGTTCAATATGGAATTCCACATGGCTCAGTATGATTGTTTTATTAAACAATTTGAAAAAATCTCAGCTTGTAGAATGCTGGCCTAGCATGCACAAAGCCCCGTGTTCCATGTCCAGGATCTTGGTGCAATGGTTTAAGCCAATAAACCTAGGACTTTTAGAACTAAGGTTGTAGAGGCAAAAGAATAAGAAATTTAAGGTCAGCTTTGGCTACATATCAAGTTTGAGGTCAGATTAGGCCACAGGAGACCCTGTCTCAATAAATAAACTGACACATAAACAAACTTAAGGAATTAGGAAATTAAATTACTCTATAGGAAAGGAACGGAAGCAGAGTTTTTAGCAAGCTTTGTTTCTGAAGCATGATGCTAAAACTCCAACCTGTGCTGGGGGCATGGTTCCGCAGACCTGTAGTCTCAACACACTCAGGCAGAGGCAGGAGGATTGCCGTGAGTTTGAGGCCAGCCTGGTCTGCAAAGTGAGTTCCAGGCCAGCAAGGAGTACACATTGAGATCCTGTCTAAAACAAACCAAACCAAAAGCAACAAACCACATAAAAAAAAAGACTCAACTTATGACTCATGCTTTGTAGCTGAGGGTAGCTTTGAACTCTCCATCTTCCTGCCTCTAATTTGCCGCATGCTAGGTTTATGGGTCTGTGCTATCACTCTTGGTTCACTGGGAGCTGGGAATGGGATCCTGGGTTTCAGGCATGCTAGGCAGGCACTTTATCAATCCAATTACAACTCCAGCCCAACATGTGATTCTGAGTGGGAAAACTCACTTCCCCCTAGGGCAGGGTCTCATATCCTGGCCGCCTTCAAACATAGATTTCTGTCTCAGCATCTCCAGTGCTAGGGTTAGAGGCAGAAGAATACCGTGCCTTTTTATCTTCCTTGTGTCAGATATAGAAGGTAGCAATTGTTCTGATTAGGAATAGTTCTGTATCATCCTTCCACATAATAACTTTGTTTTCACTACTGATACATAGCCTTTCAGGGAGGCAGGACACACACACACACACACACACACACACACACACACGTGGATGGAGGTTTCAAAAAGGTCAACATTAGTGTCTTCCTCCATCACACATTAGGCATGTTTTTGAGATAGGTTTCTCACTGACCCTGGATATGTCAGATTTGGCTAGGCTGTAGGTAGGATTACAGGCACATTCTGTCACCTGACTTTAGATAGGTCCTGGGGATCTGAACTTGGCTCCTTATTCCTGCACTTCACCCCTCCCCTCCAGTTTTAAAAACTCCCACCTTTCTGGCTGTGGATGTCTTGCAAGTGACACTGTGTCTCATCTATAGGTTGCAGACCTGGGATGTGGCGATACCAAGCTCCTAAAGCTGCTGAAAATCTACCCATGCATTCAACTGCTTGTTGGGGTAGATATCAATGAGGAAAAATTGCATTCAAATGGGTAATACTTCTAGTCCTATGGTTTGGATGGGGTTTGTCTCCTCAAGTGCTTGTGTTGGAAGCCTGGTCCCCAGAGTGGTAGTAGAGCTATTGGAGAAATGAGGTATAGTCATAGGTCATGGGGTCTTCTCTATAGTAAGTTCATTTTTCTCTCTCTCTCTCTTTGTCTCTTCCTCTCTTTCTCTCTCTTCTTCTTCTTCTTCTTCTTCTTCTTCTTCTTCTTCTTCTTCTTCTTCTTCTTCTTCTTCTTCTCCCTTCTTTTCTCTCTCTCTCTCTCTCTCTCTCTCTCTCTCTCTCCAGACACAATATTATGATATAGTGCAGAGTGCCCTTATTTAAACTTGCAGTGTGCTACCATGCCTGGTTTAAAACCTGTCTCTAAGGTATGGGTTAGGTCTCTCGACTGTGTCAGTTCTGAGGGAGGACTGTAAAGCCTGTATGTGCTTGGTCCCTTCACACCACGCTCCCCTTTCTACTCTCTGATACATGTTAGATTTCTAGATCATTTTGAGACCTGCTCTTCTAAAGAGCAGAGAGCCAAAATATCTCTGATCCAAAGAGAGGGAAAGGGTCACAGTGAGAACCACATTGAACGTTGAGATCTTGTTCATTCTGGCCTAACTTCCCACTGTGGAAGGAAGTTACCTGATGGCCTAGTGTTTAGTACAAGAAGAGAAAAATAGGCCACGTTAGAGTCACATCAGTGTAGATAAAAGGTGATAATCTGGGTTCTATAGCTATAGCTGTCAGAATTCCTTTTCTTTTTCTTTTCGTGATGTTGGAAATCATGGTAAATCCAGATCCATCAAAGCAGGATTTTGAGTTTCAGTGCTTCTCCTCATTTAGCTGGGTAAGCCCTGGACCACTGAGCAGTAATCCAGCCCCAGGATTGCTAAATGGGTCGTTTGCCAACGTCTTTAACTTAATGTTCTTTTGCAGGCATCGCTTGTCTCCCTATTTGGGGGAGTTTGTGAAACCCCGAGATCTAGATCTGACTGTCATCTTGTATCACGGCTCTGTTGTGGAGAGAGACTCCCGCTTGCTTGGATTCGATTTGATAACATGCATCGAATTGTAAGTCTGAAAGCTGGAGGAACTGTTCATTTTGGAAAATCTCAAGGAACTAGCCTCAGAAAGCAATGTGGTTATTTGAAAGGAAAAATGGCTCATTACTTGGGTGTATCTTTTTACTTTTAGTATTTTACTTGGGAATTCCAAATATGAAGACAATTCCAAAAATAGACATTCATATACTCACCACACAGCCAGCTGTTAACGTGTCTCTTCTCTTGCTTATTGGGTTACATGTGCACTCTCTTCTTCTACACGGTGGGTTTTTTCTTGAGATAATTAAGGGAAATATATATATATATATATGTATATATATATATATATATATATATATATATATATATATACATATATATGTGTGTGTATATGTATACATATGTGTGTGTGAATGCCTTTTCCATGATTAAGAACACTCGCTCTCCCAGCACCCACACAGCAGCCGACTTCCATCCATCACCCCATTCTCCAGGCTCTGACTCCCTCCTCTGATCTCGGAGGGCATATGGTGTGCAAGCAAACACTCACATGCATAATAATAAAGGAACTCGTTTGACTTTCTTTTTTATAATGCATTATGTTTATTAGACTTTAAACTTACTTTTATATGTATTAGTGTTTGCCTGGATATATGTCTCTGTACCAAGTGTGTACAGTGCCTGAGGAGGCCAGAAGAAGGATTGGATCCCCTGGGACTGGAGTCATAGATAAATGACAGTTGTGAGCCACTATGTAGGTGCTGGGAATTGAATTCTGTTCTTCTGGAAGAGAAGCCACTGCTTTTAACCACTGATCTATCTTTCCAGCCCGTCTGTCTGTCTGTATATAATCTTGAATTACTGACTCTGTCTCTACTGCCCTAGTTGTTGGGATTATGGGTGTGAGCTACTGTGCTCAGTTTTATGTGGTGCTAAGTGTTGAAACCAGGCCTTTATGCCCTTTAGAGTTTCTCTTGCTGTTGATTCGTAGTCTTATTACATTGTGATTGTACAAAATACAGAAAATCATATCAGTTTTTCTGTATTTGGTAAGCCATGCTTTGGGCCCTATAATGCAAAATATATTTTAGAGAATGTTCCATGGGCTGCTGAGAAGAATTGTGTTTGGGTAGAATATTCTATAGATTATATGTTAAGTCCCTTTGACTTAAGATTCATTTAATTCAGATATTTCTTTTGTTGGGATAGCCTGTAAGAGTAGGGTATTGATGGATTCTCTTCTGTGCTGGGGTTAATCTGTGATGCCACACGTAGTAGTAATTGGTAATGTTTTGAAAAAAAATATTATTATTATTATTATTGGTTTTTTGAGACAGGGTTTCTCTGTGTAGTCATGGGGGTCCTGGTGCTCACTCTGTAGACCAAGCTGGCCTTGAACTCAGAAATTCGCCTGCCTTGAAAAAATTATTGTGCTGTCTTTTGAGATTATAATTCTGCCGTTTCCTCTCCCTTTCCTTTCTCCAAATCCTCCCATGTCTGGTGTTTGAGATGGGGGTTGTGTGTGGTGGTTTGCCCCTGATTCCCTGGCTCTAGCCCTGTCACAGTTTCATTATCACTTGCAGTTACAGATTTACAGACAGTGTGGGATTAGCCACTAATCCCACTGTTGGGTTCAACCAGGGCCACGTATTCTTTACCTTTGGTCCCATTCGCTTAGGCTTGTCCTCTCAGCATAACCTCCTGTTTGCAGTTTTCATATGACCCACTTGAGAGCACATTAGCATAAATGACCTTTTACTCCTAAATGCTAAAGATAGTTTAAAATTACTTATTTTTTAGAAAATATTTATTTAGTTTATGTATGTAAGTACACAGTTGCTCTGTTCAGACACAGCAGAAGAGGACATTGAATCCTATTACAGATGGTTATGAGCCACCATGTCGTTGCTGGGAATTGAACTCAGGAACTTCTAGAACAGTCAATGCGCTTAACCACTGAGCCATCTCTCTAGCCCTCTAATAATTTTTGTTAGGGCGATGTGGGTGTGGGTGTTTGTTCCTAGGGAACTCAGTAAACTCCACATTTACTTGCTAGCCATATTACAGACCTTTAAACATCTTTTCTAAGAAGGAATGCTTTGGGCCAATGAGCTGGCTCAGCAGGAAAAGACACTTGCTGTATAAGTTTAGAGACCTGTATTCAAATTCCAGAACCATATAAAGGTGGAAGGAGAGAGCGGGTTATCAGTGTCATACTCTGGCTTTCATATTTGGCACATACATGTCTACCCCCCCACAGATAATAAATAAATATTAAAAAAATAAGGTGAAGTGCTTTCCTCTTGTGTAGCCATGGTATGCGATGCTAAGAGATCTCACAGTGATGCATGTGGTCATGTTGTATAATCCTTGTGTGACAGTGATGCATGTGGTCATGTTGTATAATCCTTGTGTGACAGTGATGTATGTGGTCATGTTATATAACTCTGGTTTCATGCTAGCAGCCCAGTTGTTCTGATCTCCACCTCCCAGCACTGGGGTTACAGATGTGTGTTCCAAGGCCAGATTGTGTCAGTGAGGACAGAGGATCTGAACTGAGGTCCAAGCATGTCCACAAGTATGTGTGAGTTCAGGTGCCTCTGGAAGCTGGAAGAAGGCATGAGCTACCCTGGGTCTGGAGTTAGAGGTGGCCGTGAGTCACCTGACTTGGGGTTCTAGAAACCCAACTCGGATCCCCTGTAAGAGCGGTATGCGCTCATAATTGCTGCACTCTCTCTGCTGCTGCCTGGGATTGCACTTTTGAAAAGCGCACATAGCGGTAATGTTGTGTTCTTGGGACATCAAATCAGGGACTGTACAAACTCAGATGCTTCAAAAAAGGAGTACCGCTATGAGTTCTATAGAATGCAGCACAGGATCTTAGTTGGCTGATCATTCTGAATGGAGCTGGGAGTGGGAAGGGTTCTGACATAAAAACAATTATTCATGGGTTCAGGACTGTTGCATTATCAAAGGATTTAGAAATCAACATTTGGGTAGGAATTATTTTTGCTCATTACATTAATATTCAACCAGGGAAAGTGAAGCCACATTAATTTCATCTTTGTTATTAATCACTTTAGAATAGAACACTTGGATTCAGATGATCTGGCCAGATTTCCTGACGTGGTTTTTGGATACCTGTCACCAGCCATGGTTGTCATCAGCACCCCAAATGCTGAATTCAACCCCTTGTTTCCTACAGTGACCCTGAGGGACGCCGACCATAAATTTGAGTGGAGCAGAATGGAGTTTCAGACCTGGTAAGTTCAGAAGGTCTTTTCTTTGTTTGTTTTGGTTGGAACCCTGTTATAGGAAATAAGCTTTGATATGTCTGTCTTACCTAAGCTGTTTCTTACTTCATTCCAGCAAGGTCTCCATGTATGACTTACAGTGTAGTGAGAGCACAAGGAAAGCAGGGCATTTGGGCAGCAGGGGACAAGTGTGTGCCTACTAGATGTCTTTAAGAGGCACCTGTAGTGTTGGCAGAGGAAGAGGGCCAAAATGGGGAAGGTCTGGGCTGTGAGGGATGGTTTCTTGGTTTGTGCACTTTTTTGGGGTGGTGGTATAATTCCAAATGTGCATAGTTTAGGCTGGAGCCTTTGAGGTCTCCTCACCCACCCCTACTCTTTGCCTGACCCATAGCCTCCCTTTCTTCTTCTGTGGTGACTCAGAAGCTGAAAATGGGTCACTGCCTTTGTTCCCTACAGAATGGGGCATCCCAGTGAAATATCATGTGCATGCACAGGGATCTGTAACGTTAGATCTTTTTTTATTTGAGGTGGTCTCTCCTTATATAGCTCAGGCTAGCTTTAAACTCCCAATCCTTTTGCTTCTTCAGTCTGAGTGGCCCGATAGGCATCCACCATCATGCCTGGCTTAGAAATTCTCTGATTCATCATATTTCCATGCTTCCTAACACCGCCGACAAGAGGATGCTTGGGAATGGTTTGTTTGATAACCTGTTTGGCCATACCTGTATGTTCAGAGACGTGGTTTTCCTTTATTGTTTGATTTCAGGGCTTCACATGTGGCAAACTGCTACAATTACTGTGTGGAGTTTACCGGGGTAGGGACACCGCCAGCTGGATCTGAGCATGTTGGATATTGTACCCAGATAGGTGTCTTTACGAAAAACGGCGGGAAGCTCTCTGAACCCTCAGTTTCACAGCAGCGTGACCAGCATGTTTATAAACCTGTGAGTATTCTTCTGAGCTAGCTGTCGGGGTGAGGAGTCTGTGGGTCCAGTGTGGGGACAGTGGGGATGAGGGCAACTTCTACTAAGATTATCACCGCTCCTCCCTCTGTCCTTCCCTCCCTCCTCCCTTCTTCCGTCTGTCTTCCTTCCTTCCCTCATTCCTTTCCTCTACTTCTCCTTTTCTCCTTCCTTCTTCCCCTCCCCCTTTCTTCTTCTTTTTGGTTACTGGTTCCCAAAGTAGAAGGGTATAAATGGCCTGGTTCGTTCTCATTCATTCTCTCTCTCTCTCTCTCTCTCTCTCTCTCTCTCTCTCTCTCTCTCTCTCCCCTCCCTTCTTCTCTCCCTCCCTCCCTCCCTTCCTCCCTCCTTCCCCCCCCCTCTTTCTGTCTTTCTTACAGAGTCTCACTCTGTAGCCCCAGCTGGCCTAGACTTGCTATGTAGAACAGACTGGCCTTGAACACACACGGATCTCCTACCCCCGCTTCCTAAGTGCCAGGATTAACACTGTGCATCACCACACCTGGCTAAATTACCTAATTTTGAGGCTCCTCATAGAAAGATCCTCCAGGCTGGATGAGTGTTGGCCGGATCGGCCTCTGGCGTCCTTTCAGAGTGCCTGGCCCTTGGCTTTAGGTTACAGAGAGCAGTTTGCTGGAGGTCTACTTCTTTGGGTGTTTTAAAGCAGAGCTTTTGCTGCCTTCTTTGTTATCTCTTAGGAGTGTCAGCAGTACAGAGAAAGTCAGGAATAGTTCCTTCCCAGCCTATGATTAGTGATCAGTGATTAGTGTAAGAGTGTGAGTGTGAGAGCACCCCCCCCCACACACACCTTATCTTTCAAAAGAATACATTTTTCATTTGGTGGAATCATTTTCTTTCATTCTTAACTTTTCTTTTGTGTGTGTGTCACTTCATTGTCTGGAGTGGCCTGGCTCTCTTGGCTCAGTAGCTGTCCTGCCTGAGCCTCTCAGAGGGGAGCATCACTGCTTCTCGATTGGACCATTTTCCCTTTTGACACTGATTCCATTCGATATCAAGTAGAAACACTGGGTTATGGGTTCGATCCAGCCCACAGCCATCTGTTAACGCTAGTCTTCCCGGATCCAGTGAGCTCCTCTGGTCTCAGTGGGTACCAGACATGCATATGGTGTACAGACATACACACAGGCAAAAGACTTAAACACAAAATAATATTTTTTTTTTTAAATTAAAGTTAGTGCCTACTGGTAGAAACCTGACTGGGGTATAGTTGGCATTAGAATTGGAAGCAAACCAGTTAGCTAATGCCTGCATGTATTTCACTCCCAGTAAAATCAAGGCTTTTACAATGAGTAGGTTCTGACACATATGCAGGAGGCACACATAGTTCCTGTGGGGCTGAATTGCTGATGATTTAAAAAGCTTTGGTATTTTGTTTGGTTTTCTGCCCTTCAGGTTTATACAACCTCCTACCCAAGTTTACAGCAGGAGAAGGTGCTCAAGCTTGTCCTGGTTGGGGAGCTCCTGATACAAGTGGACCGACTGAGGCTGAGATACCAGAGAATGCTGCGGGACCGGGAGAGGGACCAGGGCCCTAAGCCAGGGGACACGGACTCCTGCCCGGGCCCCCACCTGTTGGGAGCAGTCTTCACGGAGGCTGAAAAGGCCAGGATAGAAAGTTCTCCCAAACCCTTCTGTGAAGGAGAGAAGTTTTACATACCCCTGCAGAGACTGCTCACCTACCCCAAACTGCACCGCCTGTGTGCTGATGAAGACAGGGTGCGGTCCCTCATTGCTGACTCGGTTTGCTTAAGCAGTGATGGCTCCGCAGTCGTGGTGGACCTGCATAATTCTTGGGACTACCGGCCTGAAGATAACTGAGCCACCCGGATTTCTTGAAGCTCAGAGACCCACTTATAGTTGGGTTCGCTTAGAATTCAAACTTTTTTTTCATTTTAGTGGTGCCAGGACTCGAACCCTTGTACATGGTAAGCAAGCACTCTGCCACTCAATGACATCCTCAGCCCTAGAATGTAAACTCTGTACAGTCTTAATTCAAGAAATAGTTTGAGAGTTTGAACACAAATTGGGTCCTGAGCTCGATGACAGATCTGCCTGACATATAGACTGCTCTTGGCCTGAGAAAGGGCTTAACTAAAAGTAGTTGCTTTCTTTTCAAATTAGACTTTTTTTTTTTTTTTTTCAAATTTGGAGTTTACAACAATGAAGAAATTGGATGTGGTAATGTGTTAATTTTGTCTTCACCCATATTTTGGCATTAGAACAAGCATATGTTGTATGTGACATTAAAACATTTAAATGTAATCAAAGCCACTTGAGGACCTTTCCCAGGGCTGGGCATAGAGGCCCACACCTGTAATCCTAGCACATGGATAGATGTGACATGAGGATTATGGGTTTGAAGCCAGCCTGGGCTACATGGTAAGACCCTGTCTCCAATACAAACACCAGTTCCTCTGCTCAGTTTTTCCCAGGGGTGATGTAGCTTTAAGATCTAGGATTATCTTTTTTTGTCAAAGTTTACCTATTATACTTTGCATAAAATGGTGCATAAAAAAATCTGAAAAATTCCGATTTTTCATAGAGAAAAATCTGAATCCCAGGGATTTTCATTTTCTAGGCAAGTGCTTACCCCCCCAGAGCTTTCTGGCTGGAGTTGGAGTGGTAGTAGCTGCAGGAGAGAGATACGTGGCTTTGTTTAATGAAAAAGGGGCTTCAAGGAGATATTCGTGTGTGAGGCGTATGAGTCCAGAGGTAACTCAACCTGGCATGCTCTGCAGTGTCAGAGCCATGAGTGTCCATCTTTATAACCATGGCAGACATGGAGGGTTAACCTGGCATAGCCTACACTAGCAGAAAGGAAGAGAGGTGGAGCACACCAGCTGCCCAGCGTGCTTTGCTGCTCATTGCTAGGCAACATTACGGACCCTTCCTGGGCTCACACAAGGCAGGGAGGGAAGTTGAGAAGCGTAGTCTGTGTTCTGAGGGGCTGCATGCATCACCACATCTTAGGTCCTCTCCTAAGGAACCAGAAGAGAACGGAAGTGATAACCAACTGCCTGTGCCGCACTGCACAGCTCGGCATAGTCTCACCTCCCTGAGATGTGTTCCGGGCTGCAGAGTCGGTCCCTGGGCAAGCGCCCTGTGAACCCTTATTCTTAAACTGAATCTTCAAGGGTTCACAATCAGTGGATTATGAAATCAGAGGGTTTTCAGAGAGAAAAATCCTCATTACATAAGCAGTGCCAAGCAGCTGCCCTCTTAAGTCTCTTAGCTGAATCCACTAATCTTTGTGTGCTCGAAGGTGCGTTCCCCTCCCCCTCCCAAGCTCTTCACTTTCTTACATCTGTGCCCAAGGTTTGTCTTAGGCTCCCTGCTCATCCTTGCTCTTTGCTGAAGCCATGTTTTCTAGCTAGGGTCAAGCCGTTCATCACATCTCTGAAGTTAGTCCATCAGTCGTCTTGAAGCCTGATGACCTGATCCCTTACCCACATACCCCTGTGTGCTTACAACTTACGGGGACAAGGACTGCTTTTTCATTTCCTGCACCTACCCCTCTTTCCCAGGGCTTCTACATGCCAGGCAAGTGCTCTACCATTGCTCCCCACGTCCAGCCCTTGGCTTTTACTTACATTCTGAGTTTGTGTTCACTTCCCAGCTTTGATAAACACATTTCTTTGCACATTAGAAGGTTTCTTAACATTCCCAACCAGGGATCAGCATAGTTCTTGTAGGGAATCTTTAGTATTTAGCAGCGCCCCCCCTCCCAACTCCCCATCATAGCTCTCCAACTCTGCTTGAGCTGAGGCATAACGTGATTTTATGTTTGACGTAAGCATGCAGTACTTCCAGTTAGGAAGCATCTTCCGAAGCAGCTGTTGGGTTTAGTTTGTCATCGTCTGCTCTTTCCTCTTTCTTTGGGGCTGGAAATATATCCCAGGGGTCTCAGGATGCGCAGTGCAGGTGCTCTACCACTGAGCCTTGTCTCCAGCTCCGACCCTTGTTCTAAAGTCACAGCCTTACCCTTTAGCAGCACACCAGGAGCCGGAACAACTAGAGATTGCAGTTTCCAGTGCTGTGACTTCAGAACACAGGCCTCATGTAGAAGGGGCACGCCCAGGATCCCAGCACTGGGGAGAGGAGGCAAGCTCACGCCCATGATCCCAGCACTGGGGAGAGGAGGCAAGCTCAGAAGTCAGAGTCTTCCTCATCTACATAGTGAGTCTGAAGCTACCATGGGTTATGTGAGGTTCTGTCTCAAGGGGGAAAAAAATCCTCTCTACACATACAATAAAAACCAAAGACAGAAAGCAACCAATCAGGTTTGCTAGGGGTAATCTTGCTCCAATTATGTATAAAATGAGGTCTAATATGCTCTTATAAATGCTAGGGAGACAGTGTTGTATTGACTCTAGCCAGAGTTATTAAAATTGCTTCTCAGCCTGAGTAGCCAAGCACCTGGTAGCCTTCAAGATACAAGTAGAGAAATGCAAGCCAGCACACAGCCTAGCACATGCGCAGTCCCCTCTGCTCTCTACAGAGTGACTTTTGCATTGCTGCTAATCAGACTCAACATATATAGAGGTACACAGACACACGCACGCACACGCACGCACGCGCGCGCACACACACACACACACACACACACACACACACACACACACTCCCCTCTGCAGAATAGAGAGTGTCCATGCAGAACTGACCGGTGTCTGCTTCAACCATTGACCCCCGCTCAACCCATTGCCGTTGAGCCCTTGGCTTTCTCTTACACCACTGCACAGCTCATTGGAGCCTTGCCCCAGGATGTTGAGTGACAGATCTCTTCTTTCCTATTCCATCTTAGTGTGGGAATTTTCAGGGAGCTTCCTGGGAAATCAGACATGGGAGATGCAGTCTTCGAGGTCCTAATGTCTCAAGCTACCTTCGTACTTGAAACTTTACAAGCCTTGGAACGAGGGGGCTTTTCTAGGTTCTTACTGTCTGGAGATACTTAAGACTATCTCTGTGCTGGGATCCAGTCCAGGACCCTGCAGTTATTAGCAGAAGCTTTGCTGAGCTCAATCCTAGCCTTGAGTGTTTTGTGTATTTTTAATCCTCTTCTCTTTGTTTTCCCGCTGGGGAGTTCCTCCTAGGAATACACTGTCCCTGATATCTTAAGTAAAGTTTATTCGCGGCTGCCATCTCTTCTGGCCTACACACAGGAAGTTTGTGAATGGAGAGGAAGTATATTTTCTTTCAAGCTTAAATTCTGGTTGAATTTCAAGTGTTGGAGACCTTTTGTTTTTTGTTTCTTCTCAGTCTCTCTTCATAGCTGAATATGGCCTTGAACTTCTTGCTTTCACCTCCCAAGTGCTGGGATTACAGGCCTGTGTTAGCATATCCCGTTTTCTGCAATGCTGGGGACTGACCCCAGGGCTCCATACAGGCGGGCAGGCACTTTACCAACTGAACTACATCCCAGGCCTCCGATGTTTGAGATCTTAGTGAGGAAGGTTGTTGATATTTTTAAGTCTCCCTAAAAACAAACATAAAGCAGCAACTGAACCCCAAATGCCCTTCCTTCCTTATTCCCAGCATGCCCAAGGCCTGAGATTGATCGCCTAGTAGCATTAAAAAAAAAAAAAGATTCAGCTAGATATGGTGGCACACACCTTCAGTTTCAACACTCAGGAGACAGAGACAGATTTGAGGCCAAGCAGCTCTACATGGCGTGCTTCAGGACAGCTGGGGCTACATAATGAAACCCCGTCTCAAACAAACAAGGAAACAAAGGAACAAAGACTGTTTAATTATTTTTCTTATGATCTTACAATTTAAGTTTTGAAATAAAAAGTACAGTTCAGAATGATAAAATCTAGAGTAAAGCTAGTCACACCTTAATTCTTTTTATCCATAATACCCACCACCTCATAGCCTTTGGGTGGTGGTGGTGGTGGTCACTCCTGGGTTCTCCCTTTCATTGTTTCCAAAAGAGCAGCTCTGCCTATTTTGCAGAGTCCAGTTTCCAACAAACAGCATAAGTACACAGGTTTTTTTTTTTGTTTTTGTTTTTGTTTTTTTTTTTTACACTTGTTATCCTTGTTCTTTTACCAATATATGTGTTAAATATTTACTTTTTAAGTCATATGGACATTTGTGTATATCTGTGTCTGTGGAGGTCACAAGGGGATAGTGATCCCTTGGGGCTGGAGTTCCAGGCTGCTGTGAGCCACCCGTGTTGGAGCCCAGAACTCAATGTCAGTCCTGTACAAGAGTAGCAGGTGCTCCTAACTACGGAACCTTCTCTCTGGCTCCTACTGTATCTTTTTTATGCAGCGTTGTCATTAGCAGTTTATAAATGCAACTGGATATTCTTTTTTCTGTATCGACAACATGTTCTTTTGCAAAACATTAATAGTTGTATGTAGAAATTAATGCTGGAAATTCCCAACTGTTCTTTTGATTTTGTGCGCAAGGGTGTTTGCCTGTCTGTGAACCAAGCGTGTGTGGTACCCTCAGAGGCCAGAAGAGGGCATAGGATTCTCTGGACCTGAAGTTATAGACAGTTGTGAGCTGCCACATGGGTGCTAGGAATTGGATGTGGATCCTCTGGAAGAGCAGCCAGTGATCCTCTATTTATTATTAAGAATGTAAAGAAATGTCCCTCAACAGTTTACCCTTCTTATAGATCCCTGCAGAAGACTTAGCAAACATGTCTTGCTCTCAGTTCAATTAAGTGTAGACCACAGGCCGGCAAAAAGTGATGACTAATGGGGGACAGATTATTCACCCCACCTCACACCCCTGCTATATCACTTGAATGGACAACACAGTATCGTTTTTATTATTTACTTATTTAATTTGTATGTGTATAGGTGTTTTGCCATGTTGCTGGTATGGGGTGGAGGCAGAAGAGGGCATTGTGATCGAATCCCGTGGAACTGAGTTGCAGACAGTTGTGAACCACCATGTGGGTGATAGGAATTGAACCCCGATCCTCTGGGAGAGCAGTTGGCATTCTTAACCTCTGAGCCATCTCCCCAGGCCCCTGGACCACATGTTAATATGAGTGAAACTGCTCTGTGTGTCAATGAGTAATGTGGTTTCGTAGGAGGCAGAATTTTACTGTAACACTTAACCTTAGTAAAATTTCATGCTGCTCAACAGGGCCCCTATTCCCAGACAACACGTGAAATGTGTTACCAGCCACAGCCTCCAACTCCTACTTCTGGTCCGGATGGCTCTAAAACTCACTTTCTGCTATTATGACAAATTACCCGAGGTACCTAAAAGTCTTGTTTTGGTTTACTGTCTTGGGAAATTCCTGTCCGAGATACTGTCACTGTTGTTTTAGACTTGTGGCAAGGCAGCGCACATTGGTCAGACCTCATGGTACAACAAGACCACTCCCTTTGTAGCCAGGGAGCAAAGGAGAGGAGAGACCACGGTCTCGATTCTGCAGAGGCACTCCCCACACCCTTCCCCGCAGTGCCCTAAGATCTTCCGTGATTTTTCTTCTACCTCCTAAAGTTTCTATGCCCTCCCAGCAGTGCCTCCCTGGAGCTCTCTGGGAGACATGATGATAGCAAGAACTTTTAAAGATTTGTTACTTCACAGAAGCTTGTCTTCCCAGCATTCCTTGAGTGTAAATTATTTCCATATCATCTGCACATTGAGACCTGGCCCCTTCAGTGTCTCCATGAGACGTCACAGCCCACTACCCACTTTCCTCACAGCAGCATACATCCTTTCTCAGGCCTTCTTGTTCCTCCACACCCTTCCCCATCTGTCTGTTCTGACGTCTAGTCTTCCCCTCTACAGCATCCCCAGCAGGCATCTCAGCTCCCATCCAGCATCCTCAGCCCTCACTTCTGCCAGTAGCGGCCCAGGAACAATTCCAATAAAAGTAGTTTTCTCCACTGGATTGGGTTGCAGGGACAACCCTCACCACATCTGGCTCTGTGGTTTGTGTTAAGCACGTTCAGGAAGTCATGGGCTGATGGCCACCACAATGGCAGCAGAATCTTCCAAAGACATTAAGAACAATGTGGCCGGGCGGTGGTGGCGCACGCCTTTAAACCCAGCACTCGGGAGGCAGAGGCAGGCGGATTTCTGAGTTCGAGGCCAGCCTGGTCTACAAAGTGAGTTCCAGGACAGCCAGGGCTGCACAGAGAAACCCTGTCTCGGACCCCCCCACCCCCCCAAAAAGAACAATGTATTTCCACATACACAGTTTATCAATGTATACATATATATGATACACATCTTTGTGAATGGAAAGATAACGTTTGGCCACAACGTTGAGACATGATAAATAAGCCAGTGGGAGTTGATAGAAACCTGTACTATAAATAATATTAATTTTGAAGTCCTACATGCTGGTTAGATCCTCTACCACATGCAAAAATTAACACTTCATGTATCTGCTGGGTTTTTAATGATCCTGCTTTTGTGGGATAGTCACCAGAGAAGGCTGCTCAGACATGCGTTTAAACCTATAGAAAGTCCGTATTAGCCTGGTGGTGACCACATTGGGTGTTCAGGATCCCAGTGTAGCACCGAGCCTTTCTCAGGGTAAACTTTTAAGCACAAAACCCCATAGTCTGGGTTGACAAACTTCAGTTAACAAGAACAGTTAGCCAGAAGCAGAACTATAGAAGCCAAAAAGCGAGGCTGGTACATTTAGAGATTTCCCTGGAACTATGGACTTGGTTGGATTAGGTCTTTGTTTCATCTTGGCAGGTGGTGCTGTCTTTGTGCTGAGTTTTACAGCCTGAACGGCACTTCCATCATGGAGTCAGTTATGCTAAGAAGGTCTGGGGGGCTTTTACATCTGCCAAATTGTATACACATTTTGCCTGAATCCCTTTTGCCTTCAACACTGTAATTACCATATTTTCTACCCATTTCATTCTGCGAGCTGTGGTTCAAGCTAACATTAGTCAGATGAAGTTAAATCAGTTCCTTCACTCCTAGAAACACCGCAGCCCACATCTACACCTTAACCGTGACCTATGGGATCCTGGGTATTTGCTGAATGACTCTTGTGTTGTCACAGTACTGTCTGGATCTCATGCTTCCTGGGTCTCCTCCTGGACCTGTACTTTCAGGACCTTTCATTAATCCCAAACCAGAGGAAATATTTCACCTTATTTAAGCAGCATGGGCAAGACTTGATACAATCTTTTTTGGCAGATATTTTAAAAAATTTGAAATTAGTACTGAAAAAAATATCCCTTTGGTTTCATTCTGTGGGCTATATGTGCAGAGGATTACTTGAGAGTCACTGACGTTCAATGTCAGAAAATGTCACACTTTTCCTAAAGTAACTGGATACATTGTAGCTTTGACCCCTGCTAATAGAGTAGAAAGCAAAGCAAATGCCACAACAACTGACCCAAAACCAACCTTAGGATGCCCGCTCCAATTTAGCGGAGTTGGAATTGCACAGGAATGAGTCTAAAGTGGTTCAATCAGGGGTGACTTTGACCGGCATGCCCTTGTTACAGGGTTTCACAGACCCAGGGAATGTCTCTAAATGTGAGCCTTCCCAGGTTGCTTTTTAACTGTTATGTTACATAATCACGGGCTAAGTTAATTTCACCAATGGTTTTCTACCTCATCCAAATGGAAACTTTCATCATCTGCTGCTGACCAGCAGTCCTCTTTGTTTGCTTGTTCTGTTGCTGTAATAGAGTTTGGCTCAGCACAGCGCATCATCAAGGGACGTCAGGGCAGGAACTCCAGGCAGGAAGTGAAACAGAAGCCATGGAGAAATGCTGCTTCCTTGCCTGCTTCCCTTGGCTTGGTCAGGCTGATTGCTTTTATCTAACCCTGGACCACCTTTCCAGGGGTGGCACTGCCCAGATGGGTTGGGCATTCCCAAGTAAACATGCCACAGACCAATCTGCTAAGAGGCATTTTCTCAACTGAGGTTCCCTTTCCCAGGGGAGTCTAGCCTGTGTCACATCAAAAAACTAGCTAGCACCGTGCTGGACAGGCTGAAATAGGTAGGAAAAGGAGAAGCCCACTAGATGCGGAGAAAAGAGGGAGCTTCAGGATGAAGATGTAGCAAAGAGGTCAGAGGTCCTGCCTGGTTTTGCCATGATCTAGGGCTAAGTTATCCTGTGTCCTGGGGGTGGGTTTGGGGTCTCTTACCTACTGTACTGGCTGGTTTTATGTGTCAACTTGACACAGGCTGGGGTTATCACAGAGAAAGGAGCTTCAGTTGGGGAAGTACCTCCATGAGATCCAACTGTGGAGTATTTTCTCAATTAGTGATCAAGGGGGAAAGGCCCCTTTGGGTGGGACCATCTCTGGGCTGGCAGTCTTGGGTTCTATAAGAGAGCAGGCTGAGCAAGCCAGGGGAAGCAAGCCAGTATGGAACATCCCTCCATGGCCTCTGGATCAGCTCCTGCTTCCTGACCTGCTTGAGTTCCAGTCCTGACTTCCTTGATGATGAACAGCAATGTGGAAGTGTAAGCTGAATAAACCCTTTCCTCCCCCACTTGCTTCTTTGTCATGATGTTTTTGTCCAGGAATAGAAACTCTAAGACAAATTGGTACCAGCAGAGTGGGGTATTCCTGTGACAACCTGACCATGTTTTGGGGAGGACTGTGGAAGGACTTTGGAACTTTGGGCCAGAAGATCCATTCTGTGTTAAGAGCTCTGTGAGATGTTGTGTAGGAGCTTGGAAGATAATGTTGAGAACAGTGCAGAAAATGGAGGCCTGGCTTGTGAAATTTCAGAGGGAAAATTAAAGACTCTTTTCAGTTACTTTGTGAAGATTCTGTGGTTCTGGTTAGCTGGGGCTGAAGAATCAGCTGTGATTAACAAGATACCAGAACTACTAAAGTGAAAACTTGGCATTAGTGGGACCATTGATGTGGTTAGCTGGAGCTAAGAAATTAGCAGTGATTAAGAAGAGACCAGCATCATTGAGGTGACATCTTCTGGGAAGTGTTTTCTGAGAGCACAGAGACTATGTTCCAGAGATAGCCTTGTGCTGTGGCTGGACTTGGTAAAGAGTTACCCAGGTGGTACTGGTTTTAAAGGCATGAAGGGGTCACGCAGAGCAGCAGAGGCCACAGAAGCACTGTGAGAGGCCATGGAAGGCCATTGGTGAAGGTGCAACCTCAGTTGTAATTGATGGCCCAGGACTGAAGGGGTCATGCAAAGGAGTTGAGGCCTAGTTATAGTGGAAGGCAGCAGCATTTTGGAGATGCCAGTATCATGAGATGACCACCAAGAACAGCAGCAGCAGTGGAGTACAGGCATCTGGAGCCTAGAGGACAAAGCTATGTGCTACAAAGGACAGGGCTGGAGAAGTAACCCAAGTCCTTGGAGAAGCCCAGGAGATCCGTGAGTTGGATCCCAGACATTGTACAGTTGGAGTTTAATTTTTGCTTTTGATTGTGACTATGCCCTGATATTTTTCCCTCTTGAAGGAAGTTTTTTAGTGAAGCCCACAGTTAAAGAGACCTTGAATTTTAAAGTACTTTGAATTTTAAAAGATACTGGATATTTTTAAAAGGATTGAACTTTTAATATGTAAAGACTGTGGGACTTTTAAAGTTATTTAGATCTTGGGGATAGATAAGAATGTAAGGGTTGAGGCTTACTAGTGATGTGTTTGTGTGTCAGGTTGACAAGGGATCAGTTGTACTGGCCTCTGCATCAGCTCCTGCTTCCTGACCTGCTTGAGTTCCAGTCCTGACTTCCTTGGTGATGAACAGCAATGTGGAAGTGTAAGCTGAATAAACCCTTTCCTCCCCAACTTGCTTCTTGGTCATGTTTGTGCAGGAATAGAAACCCTGACTAAGACACCTACCACATTGTATCCCCTTTCATCAACAAGTAAGATGCTCAGTGGTCGAAGCTTGTAAGAGCTGTGCTGTCCACATTTTGGTCTTTCTTCTTCTTGAGTTTCTTGTGTTTTGCAAATTGTATCTTGGGTATTCTAAGTTTCTGGGCTAATGTCCACTTGTGCATATCATGTGTGTTCTTTTGTGATTGGGTTACCTCACTCAGGATGATATCCTCCTGATCCATCCATTTGCCTAAGAATTTAATAAATTTATTGTTTTTAATAGCTGAGTGGTACTCCATGGGGAACAAAATACCCATGGAAGGTGTTACAGAGACAAAGTTAGGAGCTGAGATGGAAGGAAGGACCATCCAGAGACTGCTCCCCAACCCCCTGGGATCCATCCTATAAACAACCACCAAGCCCAGACACTATTGCATATGCCAGCAAGATTTTGCTGACAGGACCCTGATATAGCTGACTCTTGTGAGGCTATGCCAGTGCCTGGCAAATACAGAAGTGGATGCTCACAGTCATCTATTGGATGGAACACAGGACCTCCAATGAAGGAGCTAGAGAAAGTACCCAAGGAGCTGAAGGGGTCTGCAACCCTATAGGAGGAACAACAATATGAACTAACCAGTACTCCCAGAGCTCGTGTCTCTAGCTGCATAAGTAGCAGAGGCTGGCCTAGTCAGCCATCATTGGGAGGAGAGGCCCTTGGTCTTATGAAGATTATATGCCCAAGTACAGGGGAATGCCAGGGCCAGGAAGTGGGAGTGGGTGGGTAGGGGAGCAGGGCAGGGGGAGAGTATAGGGGACTTTCAGAATAGCATTTGAAGTGTAAATGAAGAAAATATCTAATAAAAAATGTCCATAAACATAAAAAAAAAGAGCAGTGCTGTCCAGGGGCCCTGATAATGGGCAAAGGAATCTGGTCTCAAACTCTTTTTTTAATTAGATATTTTCTTCATTTACATTTCAAATGTTATCCTGAAAGTCCCCTAAACCCTCCCCATCCCCCACCCTGCTCCCCTACCCACCCACTCCCACATCTTGGCCCTGGCGGTCCCCTGTACTGGGGCATATAAAGTTTGGGACATACTTGAACCTGATTTAATTTTCACTGAGAATAGCTGTGGGGCATTCATAAACCCAGCTCTATGAAAGAGACAGGGAACCCTAGGAAGGTTCCACTGTCTGAAGTTACAGCTGATCTGTAGTTATTGTGGGCACTTGGCTGATGCTTGCCTGGTGCCAGGCTCAAGTACAGGCTACAGACCATCAGCAAGGTCCTCCTAACACAGCAGAGATCTTCCATGGCTGCAAACCCTAGCCCAAGGGCTCCAAGGGAACAACAATGTTCTTTTGACTGTTTTTTGGGGTGGGCTGGGGTGGGGGAACAATCTCTGTAGTCCTAGCTGTCTTGTAACTCAATATGTAGCCCAGGCTGTCCTCAAACCCATGGTGATCTGCTTGCCTTCTGGGTGCTGGGATTTTAGGCACGAGCCACCGTACCTAGCTTCCTCATGGTTTAAAAAGTAAAGGGTTGGAGAGATGTCTCAGCGGTTAAGGATCTGTTAGCAGGAGATTCAAGTCTTCCAGGCCTTCATGAGTACCACACTGACGTGCACAACCCCCATACATGGAGATAAAAACAGTTAAAATAAAAATCTTAAGATTAAGAGCATCTAAAGTTTTGAGATACTGCTTTTTATTGAACATGTATAAGATCCACGTTTATATTATTATAAACATTTTACAAACAATTTTATTTTGTTAAAAAACATTTCCTGGATTTTATCACTGAATGGTTAAGACATAAGACATGTAATATATAAACATGAAGGTCATTCTCCAAGGCTTAGAACAGAACACCAACGGAGTCACTTTGTTTTCTTGTGTTCAGCACTAAGGGCCGAGCCCAGGGTCTTGCACATGCTGGAAGGTTCCTTACAACTGAGCTGTTCTTCAGCTTCCAGTAACAGTTTTTTCATAAACACTGTACTAACATCTACAGGATTGAACTAACATAGAGGGAGGTAATCCTCAAGACATATTGCCAAAGTTAATAAAAGTCTTCTGTAAGTCTGTCTTTCCTTGCACTGAACTGGCCAATGAATAGCAGTCAAAGAATTATATAAGATAAACATACTCATTTCAAAATACACAACACATTGTAAATCAAATATTTTGTCATCTTTGTTAGCTGGAGGGAGCACTCATATTACCATTTATACATTTTCTCATAACAATCCCAAGGAGAAGGGAATAAGGCCTTTACTTAGGCGCAATACAGGAATATTTCATCTGTACAGCTTGACTACCAAGAGTATGCTCAGTACCTAGCTAAGCCAAGATGCACAGAGACCTCACAGTCTCAGCTACCCTACTTGATTATACTCACAAGACGTACCATCTAAGAGAACTGCATCTCTCAAATATCCACATGAAAGACTTGTGAAGAAAATAGCACAATCTCGTCATATGAGCTCACTGTCTCTCTCGGAGATTTGATATAAACATGGAAGCCTAAGGTTTCAGAAGTGTTTCCGTGGAGTATTGAATGATATTGTCAGCTTATGCGCTTCAAAAATAGTTTATTTAACATGGAAATCTGAGAGTCTAGAATTGCTCCTTGATGCTTTGACTTACCAAAACTCAGTGCTGACTGATTTTTTAAAAAATTGCTTTTTGAGTCAGGGTTTCATTCTGGGTTCAGAATTACCATGGGGCCCAGACTGATCATGAACTCAAGGAGACCATGTATCCCAGGCCAGCCTTGAACTCATAGATCCTCCTGCCTCGGCCTCCCAAGTGCTGGGATTACAGGTGTGGACCTGAATTTGAGTATGTTTTGAATGGAGGTTAGTTGAAGATATTTTCTTTTCCTAATAGTAAAAAAGGGGTTAAGTGGTCTACCTCTGTGACTCACAGTTTTGTACAAAAAAAAGAACAAAAACAAACTAAAAACCAAAAAACATATACAGAAGAGTCTAGCTTGGATATTATTCTTATGGTTTTATGCTGGAATGAGAAGGTAGAATTTGGGGTGGTTGGTCAAGACTTTAATGTCAAAAATGTTAATATATGTTTGTATACAGAAGCTGCCTAAAAATACCACAGAATAGAGCCCAGCATGCAGGTGTATACTAATGGCCCTGGGCCTTGTCTGCCTTTCCCTGGATGTCACATCCTGTACAGTCTTGTCACCAGCTTGTGGCAGGAGAGGCTCTCCTCAACTGGCCTGGGCATCCTTCTGGACAAGGTATCCCTTTCGTCTCATCACAGATCCTAGCTGTAACGGGTGCTGTCTGTCTTTCCGCTAGGACAGAAGTAGAAATCAACTCACAGCTAAAATTTTCTCCAAGATTGGTCTGTTTAAAATTTGAACTAAATATTAAAAAAAATTTTTTTAAGAGCCTACTTTCCCAAGTCTATTGTTCTTTAAACTCAAAGCAGAGTTAAAAGTAGACTTGCTAATTTGCAAACAGCTTTCAAAGTAGCCTTGTGGCAGAGAGCCTGGCAGTCTATGCCATGCAGAAAGAAGAGAAATGCAGCCACTTGGGCGACGCTTCACATCCTGATTGTTCTGTGTTGACATACGAATGCAGAACATGCCCGCAAACACCAGGGCAGGAGAATCCAGACTTAGCTGACGAGAGAGTCACAGCTACTCTTTCCCCTTCCAACTCCATGTTTCTAGTCAGTAAGTGAATTTTTATAATAGTTAACAATTTATGAATCAAGAAACTATATGAATCAAGATTATTGGCAGCTGTTAAAATAAAAAGGCATAATTTTTACACTTTTCAAAATGTCTTCACATTTTCCTTTTTGAGATAGAGCATCCCACAGCCTACTTTGGCTACCAACCCCCCTTGGAGCCAAGAATGACCCTAAACCTCTGATCCTCCTGCCTCTACCTCTCAAGTGCTGGGATTACAGGCATATAGTACCATGCCTGGTTTATGTACTGGGTGGGGATTAAACCCAGGACATTGTATAGTCTAGGCAAACACTCTATCAACTGAGCTATATTCCCCAGACCCACACATTATACTGTTCTAAAAAAAGTTTCTGTACCATTTAAAATATCAAGACCTAATCTTGTGGTAAGATATGGGGCCAAGGTAGGCAGGGAAGGCTGAGCTCTGCCTTGACTACAGTTCCTGAATGTGTCTGATGAGCGGCCTCACTGAACCAGGCCCACAACCTAGTGTTATTACTGTCTTTAGAATCCAAAATCATTTGCAGAAGTGCCGATAAAAATATAGCCTAGAAATTATATTTTAAAAATAGAAAAATATGCCTTTAAAATTGTCAGACTAAACCTCTTTAAATAACGTCTTCATTAACTCTAGTTAAAACTTACTTTGATCTTGTTGTAACAACATATAATGGAGCTGCTCACCTGGAAACAGCACGTCCTCACCTATTTGGATAACCTGCTCAAGATGTTAGCCAGTGTCCTGCCCTCCAAGTATGTCTGAATCTGACTCAGATAGTCCTTCCTTTTAGTATTCAAAATATTCCCAAACAGGGTGTCATTAAAAAAAACCCAACTCAGAATCTATTTGTAAAAATAGTTTGGACTATGTAGACTACTTCATTCCTGAGATATTAAAATAAAAATTCTAACACAAACAATTCTGATTTTTCCAAACTTTTCAATCAGAATATTCAAGCATTGCAATGCTATTTTGTCAACATAAAATTACCTTGGCCAGAGTAATTCTGTTCTGACCTATTGTCTTCTAGGACACGATTGTGAAGGTGAGGACTTGGGTGTTGATAGCAATGTATAACCTCATGTTTCTCTTCAGCAAAGGGAAGTTTAGCTCTCTCTACATGGGTACTGCCAAGTGAGAACGGAGAAGCTACAGTTTGTATGCTGTAATGTTAGCCTGGATCCAGACTAGATATCTGGATCCGAAAAGCTGTATTAGAGGTATGTTATAGTCTACCCTGGCTTCAAACAGCTAAATTCTGACACAGTAAAGAAGGAAATGGTCTCTGGTCTTAGAGGCTGAAATAGGAAAGTGCCAGTCCTGTGGCCTCCATGAAATCGCCACCACTCAGCTGCTCAGACGTCTGTCCATTAGCACAGCATGGTAAGTGTCAGTTCACAGAAGTCTGGCTGTGATAGAATGCTATCTCTCTGACCAGCTAACTAACAGTTTTGCATCTGTTCTGACCGCCCGACCAGCAAGTCTTGGTATTGAATGGATTATGAAACAGCTCTTCTTGTCGCTTGCCTATGGAAGCCTAACATACTTTGACTCTTAGACAGTAGCACTAGGGTTTTGTGACTCGCCTAATCTTAACAACAGGAATAATAGACACTGCACCATTACAGCCTTCCTTCCTGCCACCTGCCGCCGACTTGGACACATTTGCCATTTGACTTAAGTCTGAAATGCTCAGAATTATAAAGCATTTAAAATGTTTAAGCTATAGCATAATATTTCCCCAAAGCATGAGCCTCTTCTCTTCCTGCCAGTTGCTGCATAAAAGGAGTTAATACACTAAGTACAATGCCGTAGGTAACAGGACATGGAAGATTTACTTCATAGGAACTACAACTATCTTGATAGAATTTATAGGGTTTAAACTGACCTCAAGTACTGTCTCTTAAACATAAAATTTAAAAATAGAGCCCAGATCTGTTGAGCACCCCCAATTTAGATATTTACGCTGGAGTACTAAAATCACCCTCAGATGTGTCCAGTATGGTTTTTCTCCTGGTTCTTCAGAAGCACAAGCAGACCTTTCATTCTGGGTGCTGATGCAGGCCAGGTCTTCACTGCCCCGCCCCCCATCCCTTCCCATGCTCCCCCAGTGGGTGAGTAGGTGGGAAAGGATGGTGCAGGATGCTTTAAGAATGAGTCAGCTCTGCCTTCCTCCTCACGGATGAACTTCACTTTGAAAACAGGCTCCGTGTTTTTCTTACATGCTTGACTAACACACCTTGAAACACCTGTTGTCCACAAAGGGAAGCTTCCGCCCCTGCCGCCGGCTTCACTCCTAGCGTTTGATCACAACCTGTTCATAGGCTCCAGATCCTACCCTGAAAAGGTAGTGAGAGGAAAACCTTCAGGCCTTGAACTGCAGAGGCGGCAACCTCTAGAGCACTCCTCTCCCAGGCAGGCCTGCTGGTTTCCTTTCCCCGTCCTTTTGAGACAGGGTTTCTCTCTGTAGTTCTGGCTGTCCTGGGAGGCCAGAGTGGCCTCGGTTTCCTGGGATTAAAGGCTGTGCCACCACCAGCCCATCCTAAAATCAGTGTCAGTCAGGGCAGTACATAGGATTTCCCTGGAGAGCGACGAGAGTCCTAAGTAATAATACTGTAGGTCTTAATATATCTTTCTAGAAAGGGGGAAAGCTCTTTCCACTCTCTCTCTCTTCTCTCTCTCTCTTTCTCTTCTCTTTCAGACAGGGTTTCAGGTAGCCTAGGCTGGTCTACACCTCTCTGGCTTTGGGGTCCAGTTCTTCCTGCCTCCACCTCCCATGTGCTGGGATTATGAGTAACAGGACTCAAGATTTCTTTTGGTCAACACACAGATGGATTGATATGTGGCCAGTATTGTGAATTACACCCGTGTGACGTAGATCAAAAGGGAAAGTGCTCTTGGCTGACATCCCCCCCCCCCCATCTCTTCTCTTTATAATTTAGCTGGGGACAGGGAACCTTGCTGGAGACTGTCTCCTCAACTCCCCTGTACGTGGGTGTGGCCATGTGACTAATTTTCCCACATAAAGCACAAAGAGATATATTGACTTCCATATCTCTAGTGTATAAGAAACCCTTGTCCGGGGTTAGCAGCTACACCAGCAGTCCAGGCCAGTGAAAGAATCAGATGGCAGTATATAAGTTTTGGGGATAGAGCTGAATAGTCAGCCTGGCCATTGCATTCTTGGGTGTCTGCATCACAGTTCTGCAATATGCTGGGTATGAACTGACCAGATACATATGTAGCAGAGGATGGCCTTATCTGACATTAATGGGAGGGAAGGCTCTTGGCTCTGTGGTGGTTTGATGCTCCAGGGTAGGGGGATGCTGGAGTGGTGGGGCGGGAGTGGGTGGGGGTGGGGGTAGCATTCTCATAGAGGCAAAGGGGAGGGAGGAAGGGGGAATGGGATGGGGGGGTTGTGGAGGGGTAACCAGGAAAGGGGGATATCATTTGAGATGTAAACAAATGGAATGATTAATAAAAATAAAGTAAAATAAAATTTACAAGATAAAAATTGAAACAAGACGCACGCCTTTAATCCCAGCACTCGGGAGGCAGAGGCAGGTGGATTTCTGAGTTCGAGGCCAGCCTGGTCTACAAAGTGAGTTCCAGGACAGCCAGGGCTAGACAGAGAAACCCTGTCTCGAAAAAACCAAAAAAAAAAAAAAAAATTGAAACAAGAAAAAAAAAAGAAAGAAAGGAAGAAAATGAAATATGCTAACAGAATGATGGAGTATGCGAAATAACTTGTAGGCTTTGTGAAAAAAGCCATTTTGAGATAGCCTATTTAGGTAATGGTCTCACCAACAGGAGACCTGCTGCTGCTGTTGTTATAACTGACGCACTTGGGACCATGGTTCTGTGCCGTCAAGGAAGGAGCAGGTTTCTCCCTGCTACTGTTTCTTGGTCTGGCAGAATAAAGGTTCTCACTATGTCTTTTAGACAGCAGCTAGTTTTACGTTTCAAATGGGTCATAGTTCTATCCTTTCCCAAAGCATCCTGGTGATCAGGAGAACTTCAATACTGGCGCTGCATGGAGGTGAGGTCTTACTATAAAAGTTATCCGCAGGTAGCCGTTTCCTCATTTGTTAAGGTATCAGAAACCGGCTCCCCTACATGGGCTGTTTTGCCCTGAGTGTATAGAGTTTAGTAATCCTGGAGATTACTATGTCTGGTTTTACCCCTTAATGACCTTTTCTGAGGTGTTTATGTTTATGGTATATCTTTATCTCTAGGGATAACAAGATTATCCTATTCCTACAGTTGGTGAATTGATGAACCCGTGAGCTTCATCTGTAGTCATGGCAGTGACAATACAGTGACAGCAAGGTCTACAGAAATCAAAACAGGGTTGGACTTTTAATTCCCACTTGTAGAAAGAACGAGGGGAGGATCACCCGGACTCTCACCCACCATTCCCTCCTGCATGTGCTCCTGGAAGATGCTAGGGTATAGGGGGTGGAGGGTTAACTGACATTAGGTCTCTATAAGGTTGTCAACCATGATGCAGCAGGATTTCTTGGTGACTCAGCTGTTTGGAGTGATCCTTGCTTTTGTAAGCCCAGGAAGCTCACTGGTGCATCAGCTGACGAACCGTTATTTTGGTCTCTTGGTGGTGCTTTATCTTAGCTCATAGGAGATAAGAATTGACATTTGAACATCAGAACACCAGAAGGAAGCATGTGTGGGGGGGAAATAATGGATGGAAAATTCTCAAATCTGATGAAATTTGTCTGTATAGGCATCCAAGAAGTTCAATGAAACCCAAACAGAATAAAGACAGAGAAACACACTTCTAAGAACCAACTTCTAAGAAACCAGTCGCAAGGAGGAAATCTTGATCGGTGTGCTGGCTCATGCCTTTAGTCCCAGCACTCAGGAGACAGAGGCAGGTGGGTTTTTGAGTTTGAGGATAGCCTGATCTACATAGAGAGCTCCAGACAAGTCAGAGCTATCCACTGTGACCCTTAACAGAAAAAATTCTTAAAAATATCTAGATAGCAGCTGGAAAGATGGCTCAGGAGTTTAAGAGTCAGTCCCGATTTTCCTGAGGACCCGAGTTTGGTTTCCAGCATTTATATCGGGTGTCTCACAACTGTAACTCTGCTCCAGGATAGCCAATGTTCTCTCTTCTGGCCTTTGTTTGTGCCCCGCCACTCCCACCCCGTAAACCTTTAAAACAGCCATATATATAAATTATATAAAGATTAAAAACGGAAATGGAAACAGCCTTCTTGTTTTAAAAAAAAAGGAAGAAAGAGAGAAAGAAAGAAAGAAAGAAAGAAAGAAAGAAAGAAAGAAAGAAAGGTTCCTAGGGTCAAGAAAGGTCACTAGCAGCCTCTGCTGCTGAGTGGACGCACAGAGGTAGGGCCACTGGCTGGAAGTGTTTGCTTTGCTCTGTGTAAAATATTAGGCTACAATTCTGTTCTAAAAATTCTTTTTAGGTTCCAATGGCCAGGTGCTCTATTTGTCTAACAGAGTCTAAAAATATAAACAAAGTAACTAACATAAAATATAATGTTAAAGACATCCAGGAAAGAATATTCCAGTCATAACCAGCTCCTCTCATGGAAGTACAGCGTGTGTGTTATCTTAGCCTCAATACAATGACAACTGCAACCTTCATCCTTTACTTATTCCTTTTTCTCAGAGGTTAGGCTAGCTTGGGACTCTTCAGACTATGTAGCCGAGGATAGCCCTGAACTCATGAACTTCCTGCTCTTATTTCCCAGGCGCTAGGATTATAGGAGGGAGCCATCATGTTCTGTCCCTCTCGAGACTGAAGTGAGGGCTTCATATTGCTAGGCGAACCTTCTCCCTACATTACTTCTCCCCGTGAAGAAGGCCGTTCATGTTTCAGCCAAGTGACCGGGTGCATGACATACCTGTTTGGAAGGTGGTGGCTGCCAAAGGTTGTACTTCCCCCAGGTCCCACGAACAACCTCAGCCCTTCTTCTGCAACACATAATTGGAAAGCTTGCTAAGTGCACTGTAGTGACCCGCATTTTACATTCATCAAGTGTATCAGAGTTTTATAAGAGACAATTGCAAAGCCAGCCTAACAGTTCTTTCTCACCGACCTCCCCAAAGCTCTTTTCCTTTTAACAGCAATGACAGCTCTTTCTACAAATTTTCAGGAGGTTTAATTATTTCTATTTCCAGCTAGTTACACAACAAAACAGTCTACTGTTAAGTGTTCTCTATCCTCACAGCATGAGTAATTGCACCTTTCAAGTTGGTGGCAGATAAAACTTCAGTTTCTGTGGAAATTGCTGGGAGAGACTGCACGATTCTATTCACGACTGGTTTCAAGACCACCATGTCGCCCCCCCTCCCCCATGGGTCATGGAGCCAGCACTCATGAAGTGTGTGGACAGGAAAGCTTTCTTTAAAATTGATCTCTGCTTCTCTGGACCCACACCGTTTCTAGGGATTGAACCCAGGGCCTCATACATTCTGGGAATTTGCTGTACTACTGAACTACACCTCCTTCAACTGACTCCTCACTGAAGTTCGCTTTTTTTCTAAGATCACCAGCCTTTGTCAGAGACAAGCTACAAAACTACCATTGCTTTTGTAGACATGGAATTGCGTTCACCCGTCTGCAGCAGTAGCCCAACAACATGGCCCTACAGCGGTGGGCCACAGCGCCTGTACGCATCCGTTCTCCACACACCTTCTGCACTGGAGTCGAGGCTGAAGTCCTGACTCTGTAGGATTTTCTCCACGATGTCATCAGCATCCACTCTGGTGTCGTCAACCCGCTTCAGCTGAGACTCAACAGAATCCTGCTTCACTGGACATCTGTGAAGAGAGCCACAGCTGTTTCCTCCTTTTGTATTGATGATGTCATGAGAATACAGATGCTTTGGAACATAACAGCATCACGTGGGAGGGTACCTGGCGACTTTCTCGGAAGCTTCCTCTTCCTTAGCAGCGGAGGCGGTGGCAGTGGCAGCAGCGGGGTCTGGACTTGGTTCAGCTGTGATTGGCTCAGTCTCGTCACATGGCTCGAGAATGCTTTCAATCCCTGTGGACGTGCTTCCCACTGAAGTATTTCTCCTGTGGCAGAACTCGGAGAAACTGGATGACCGGGAGTGACAAGTGCTATAGCCTGCCAGGGGAAAAATCACTTCGGATGTACTGCCAATGATCACACACACACTACAATCTAACCTTTTCTTTCTGTAGGCGTGTACAGGTTCACAGGGGTGCATGCACACGTGTGTGCAGATACACATGGGTGGACGTGTGCACAGAGGCCAGTTGTTGATCTGCTATTCTCCTCTGTCACTTGCCACCTTGTGCTTTGAGACACTGAGCCTTGACCTTGCTGATTTGGACGTCCCTGACGTCCTTCTGTCTTTGTCTTCCCAGCCCTTAGGTTGCAGGTATGAACTGTCTATGTCGGACTTTTATGTGAGTGCTGGTGACTGAACTCAGGATCTCATGCTTGCATGGTAAACATTTTACTGAGTCATCTACCATCTCTGAGATGTAATTTATTTATCCCACAACAATAACCATTCCACTATAGTAGTTCCAAGTGTATTATTGGATTTTATTTTGTTTGGAGCCAGGCACTTGCTATACAACAAGCAGAGGCTGGCCTTGAACTTGCCATCCTTCTGTCTCTGCCTCCCCATTGCTAGGATAACAGCTGTGTGTCACCACACCTGGCTTCAAATCCCTTCAAATCCCTTTAGAACAGTGGTTCTCAACCTTTATAATGCTGCAACCCTTTAATACCGCTCCTCATGTTGTAGTGATCCCCAAGCATAAAATTATTTCATTGCTACTCCATAAGTCTAACTTTGAAATTGTTATCATAATGTAAATATCTGATATTCGGGAGATCTGATAATGTGACCCCTGAAGGGGTCATGACCTACTGGTTGAGAACCACCGCTTTAGAAGAATAAGGCACTGAATCCCACTGCGGGCCTCTACCTGATACTTTGGACTGTTGGCTTGCATAGCTTGATGTTCTAGAGTGTCCCCAGGCACCAAGTTCATCTGGAACAGAGGCACTCTTTGCTGAAAGATCTGCAACAAGTCACAACTCGACGTTACTATTGCCAGCAAGTCAACTTGTATTCTAACTTGTAGATTTTATTACTTCACAAATTCATAATCAAGGAAAATAAATGATAACATGATCGAGTCCTTCAAATTGGCGCAATGAAAACAGCTACACCGAGAGAAATGAAGTTTGTCTACATATATACAGTGATGCATGTATCAAATATGTGTTCTCTTAGTGATACTTCTCCATGGCTGTCTGTCTGCTTGTCTGTCTGTCTATCTACCCAACACTGGGCTGCTGGGTTCTATGGGACCTCAGAAGATAGAGAAGGATGTAAGGGTAATAGGGCTTGCTTTATATTTTCTTAGTATGGACAACAGCTCAGGATGTTTAAGCGCTGAAGGGAGGAGTTACTGGAAAGATTGACAGTATCCATAGAATTAGTCGATTTCAAATCAAGAAATGCATACTCGCAATCACTTGTAAGAAACCTTCTCACTGCACGTTTGCAAAGGTGGTGAAAATGTTAATCCTAGCACTTCCCTTCTCTTTCCTCTCTTTCCAACAATACATTCTGCTCCCATCATTTGGGAGCTAGAAGAAGACTCCCATGTCCTTTTCCTACAGCAGAGTTGGCATCTTGCCCACCCTGCTTTTTAGCAACTACGGTAGATTCTGCCTCCGTTGGAAGTTTGTCTAGGGAAGTGGATCTCACTTTGTAAACCAGGCTGTCCTTGAACTCACAGAGATTTGTCTGTCTCTGTCTCCTGAGTGCTGGGATTAAAGGTGCGCACTGCCATCGAGAGATAGGTCATAATGTTATGCTAAGTACCAGGCACCTGGAAACCATTATAAAGTTTCATGGTACCAACTTGGATCTACCAAGCCCCAAATTGGCTGCTGCGCTAAGGCAGAACTGACAGGTGAATAGAACTAAAAACTATTAGATTATCCAAGGGAGCGAGCAGTCCTGTCCTCAAACTGAACTCAGTCCAAGACCTGAACTCAGATCATCAGACTTGGCCACAAGCACCCTGCCATCTGAGCCATCTTGCCAGCCCCTCAGGGTTCAGACTATTCTTTTGGAAATAAAATAGTACAATTTTTCAGAAATTGAAAGATCAGGACGCTATATACCCGTACCTGCTATTCCAAGATGCACCTTGAGGGTCTCGCCACCTTTCCTGTCCTCTTCCAGAGACTCAGATTCCCCAGCGATTGGTATTGACATGGATGTGGAAGGAGGCCTGTAAATAGATATTCTAAAGATCAGATCTTGAACCAAGTGTGAGCCTGAAGGGTTGAATTACTGTTAGAGACTCATTGTGTGGTCAGCATCTGGCCTTATTCAGCTCTTTATTAGGATATTCTTTTGAGGATGAAATAAAAAAAACATTAAATAATCTATAAGTATCTTTTAGAACCTTAAAACCTGAATAATAAATGTGGGAAATATTTTTACATAAAGATATTTTTATTTATGTGCATGTGTGTATGTACACACATGTGCAGGTGCCTACAGAGACCAAAAGAGGGTGTTGGGTCCTCTGGAATAGAAAGAGTACTGTCTCACAGCATTCTGAAGAGAGAGAACCCAATGTAGTGCTATCGCCCTGTATTCAGCACTTAGGAGGTTGAGGCAGGAGGACCAGATTATCCTAGAACATGTAGCAAGCTGGGTACCAACCTGGGGTACACGAGCCCCTGAAGGCCAAAGCAAATCCTTTAATAGTGCCTTTGGATCAAAGTTCAAATCCCGAGGATGACACCCTCAGCTCTTCATGGTTTGGCTTGGACCAACCTCTTTAATAGTTGTATTTTAATTTTTGTTGTAATATTTTAGGGGCTTGGGGGGACAGGGCATTAACTTGCTTAGTAGCCCTGGCTGGCTTGGTAACCTGTATGTAGCCCAGACTAGCTTTGAATTTATGAAAATTCTCCTGCCTCAGTTTTCTGAATGCTAGGATTACATATACTACTACCATGCCTTGCTGAGTTATAGGTTTAAATAACATAAAAAAACTTGTTAAAAAATCAATTGAGTATTTCACAGGAATGAATACACACACACACAAAGAATGGGGCCTTCAATGACAGTCATAAATCACTAGTGACCTTACTGTGCCTCAATTCTTCCTCTTCTTTTTTTTTTTTTTTTTTTTTTTCTATTTTGAGACAGGGTTTCTCAGTATAGCCCTGGCTGTCCTGGAACTCACTTTGTAGACCAGGCTGGCCTCGAACTCAGAAATCTGCCTGCCTCTGCCTCCCAAGTGCTGGGATTATAGGCGTGCGCTGCCACCGCCGCCACCACCACCTGGCATGCCTCAATTCTTATATTTTTGGTTGTGAGCCTAGCCTTTTAACGGCTGAGCCATCTCTCCAGCCCGCCTCAATTCTTTTGTCAGTTGTCTTCCCTTCCATAGGTGATTACAGCCATAATACATCTAACACTCTCTTACATTTGGCTCTCCTGTCCAGCTCTCTTCAAAAACCAGGAGCCATTTCTGCTGAGTGCTCTAAGTCAGGGGCAGCTAGCATTCAGGCAGAGCGAGCTGACCACAGTGGTGTGGGTTCGGGTGGAGGCTGTTGGTACAGCAGACTGAGAACCTGAAATCTTAGCTAGGCTGCTGCAGTTCTGTTGCCAAGGGCAACACAGTTTCAGTGTGTTGGCTCTGTTCTATTACTTCTTTTGTTCAAAAAATGTTTTATATTCTTTGTCAGGATTCCTTGATATAGCATGGTTGTGGAGTAAAGAAATGGGGATTATTTTATTTTATAGCAATGTTCAAAGTCTGTGAAAAGTGACCTTCCAAAATGACATCATTCTATCCTGGATATCCCACAAATATTCCATGCACCATTACAATGCCTGGTGTATGTGCAAACTGATTTTTCTTCTTGGAATGTCTCTCCTCACCTTCCACACTTAAGACATTCTTATTCATCCTCATAGCTTAGCCTGGTGCCGCCCCTCAGGGAGGACTTGCTGGCTTTCAAGGATCAGTGATTAGTGGCTCTCCGCTCTCTACTCCTGTGGTAGTGTGTGCTGTGTGCACATCTCCCAGGCGTCCATCAGAACAGGGCCTGCATCTCCCAGGAGTTATGTACCTCTGGTTCCACACAGACATACTTGGCCAAGACAATGGCTCCGTCTTAACTTCCTCCTATGTAAGATAACGATCGCACCTGGATGTTTTACAGATTCCTTTTTTAGATGTGGGTCTGACTATGTCTTACATGTGAGCTCTGAGTTGTTCCTCCCCGGGCTTCTCAGGAGAGAAAACATTAACTCATGAGTCGGTCACACAATCTACCTCTTCAGCCATCGGTCCACGGCTCCCTCCCACGGCTCTCTTTTCTACCTTGCCTTATAAACTAGGGCAGTCTTTTTAAACCTGAAACCTCTGCAGCTTTTTACCCTATTCAGAAGGTAAGTGGGGCCATCTGAGTGGCTCACAAGATGACCACCTGACCTCATCCCTGTTAGCAAGCTCTTCGCTCCCTCTGCTCTAGATATATTGGTCTCCAGGGAGTTATTTGAGCATGCTCAAGTACAGACCCCCTCAAGGCTTTTGTCCATATTCCCTCCACCTTGAATATTCTTTCCTCAAATATCTGTGTGCCTTGCTTCCCACCTCCTTCAGGTTTCTATCAAATGTCATCTCATCCAGGAAAGCCTCCCCTGATACTCCATATAAGGCAGCACCAGCTCCCCCCCCCCACCAGCCCCACCTCACCAGAACATCCATTCCCAGGATCGTGCTTATTGCCACTTGGTTGTTTCTTTGAGTATAAGGTCTATGACGGGAGGACACAGTCTCTTTTGCTCACTGCGGGTTAGGATGCAGTTCCACACGCAGTAAGGCACCTACCAGGCATTTGTTGAAGAAGTAAGAAAACAGAAAGCGAACTAAAACTGTCATTTGTCTAATTCCACCTTAAACCTGAAACCCCAAAGATGGGGAAAGAGCTCTTAACTTGCATCATTTTGAGAGTGGCTTACTTGATACCAGGGGACAGTCACTTCTATGAAGTTCAGGCCAGCCCACGACGAAAGGAACCATTTTATCTACAAAAGTGTTTCAATTTGTATCATGCTTTCAGACAAAACAGTCCATTTACGGATCATCAACTTACGTTTTAAAACACGGGTCACCAGACATCAGCTGCATACTGATCAAAACCTAAACAAGAGAGCAACAAACGTCAGTTACGGAAGATTTCTCCAGAAGCCAGCTTTTGTTAATAGGTGTTTCTCCCACAATGCCTAGTCTAACGTTTTCTACCCAGAAAGCATTAAATGAAATAAATGTGTAGTGAGGTGTACCCGGAATTCAATTACTGCTTTATGTAGAGACGGATTAAAAATTATCTTTGGTGTCCAAAACCTTGTGATTCTAAAAATCTTATTGAAAATGTAATAATGAAAAGCACATCCCCATAATAATCCCTCCTGAACATGTGGCTGTGTCTGGGTTGTCTATGTTTACTCTAGATTCCTCTGCGGATAAGCCCTCCCTCCGGCTCCACTCCACAGGATGAGGCTTCATGGGATAGCTGCTCCAGGCTCTTAGGGGCAGAGAGCTTCTGGCCTTTGCACCAGCTTTGGGCTGGAATGAAATCCGCGCTATTTCCTTTTGAGATGTTGATATTCCCTGGTTGCTGAGTAACTTCTAAGAATCAACCACAGAACAGTCTTATTTGGTCTGAGCGAGTCTGACCTCGGACTCATTCTGCATCAGAGTGTGGCCTTGAACCTTTTCTTTTCCTCCATCCTGGTGCTGCCTCGATCCCAGGTGTGCCCCAGCACACCCAGTTTATAAGGTGGTGGGGACTGAGCCCAGGGATTCTTGCATGCTACGCAAACATTCTACCAACCAGACCATATTCCCAACCCCAAATTCACATTCTAATGGGAGTGATAATAGTGATGATGGTATTCATAATGATAATGACTTGAGAATCTATTTTGTTTTGGGTCTTAGAGAGTGTCTTGGTATTCTAGGCTACCCTTGAACTTGCTAGGTAGCCAAGCATAATCTTGAATTTATGCTTCTCCTGCCTCAGCCTCCTGAGTGCTGGGATTACACACATAAACTTATACTTGGCTTGAGTGAGGAATCTATGTTCCAGATATAAACTTTGTGTTCTATATACTTCATCTCATTTCAACTTCAACAACTCCATGAGAAAGTAACATTGTCTTTTTGAGACCATAGGGATGAGGGGATATTTTCTGAATCACAGAACTGGCACAGGGCAGAACCCAGGACCACACATACTGAGGTCATAGTCCCAGGACACAGAGACTGCTGCATGGTTTCCAGCTAATGGTTGGCATGTGTCTTCTACAACCTCATTTCATTTACACCTCTTTACTCCAGGACGTCCAGTCCTGTCCCTTTCTTATTTGATTTTGTACTTAAGTCTCAGATCTATCCCATTGCCCCGGCTTTCTTATTGCCTCTTCTTTTATACAGTCCTTCATTCTGGTTCCCAACTCTATAGGACAGCACCGTGTCTATCTGAATGTCTTAGGATGAAAGAAATTGTTTGGGGAGTCAGATCAGAGAAGTGGGAGGGTACTGGGAGGTGGAAGGCTGAGGTTCGTTCCTGAGATATGGTACACGTCAACTCTCTCTTTATATATTGACAAGGATGGGTCATTAAAGGGACAGATGACTAAGAACGGATGAGCCAAGGAGAAAAGAAAACCCTTGATTATGACTGTGTGGATTCTAGAGTCCAAGAGGAAGTCCTGATGTCTAACAGAAAGAGGGTCGTGTCAGCCATCGTAACCACAGCCAAGGCAACAGTCATGCACTGTAATAGAGTAGAGAGACCAGTAGAAGAGTAAGCTCTATGCTGGGATGACAAGGGGAGACACATTTAATGAGTTCTATCTTTCCAATAAAGGAGGAGCTGAGCAGAGCTAAAACACAGGGAATGAAAATACACTGGGAAAAAAGGCAGAATATCTGAGAAGGAGAATATCTAATTGGGCAGAGTATGGGTGCCAGCTGGAGGTGAGCCTAATTTCAGTAATGCCCACTCGGCCGTGTGACCTCCAGCAATGTTCAGCAGCAGGACACAGACTCGGGGAGGACACACAGTCAAACCAAGTAGAGTTGGAGATACTCAGCAAATGGGCAGCAAAGGGCCAAGAAACCCGAGTGTTAGTTTAAGTAGGATAATCATGAACTGTGCACCCTGAGCTACAGATGGGGAAGTGGAAGTGAGTGAGGGGTTGGCGGATGATGAGAAAGGGGTGGGGGTGGAGACAGCAGCTGCGTGAGTAGACCGGGAGGGCTGGGGACCTGGGAGATGGTGGTAGGAGAGGGGAACCTGCCTAAAACTAGGCAGCAGCTTCAGTGTGGGGAGATGACTGGATGGTTAGAGCACCTGTCACAGAGAGGAGGTCACACACCCTGAAAGCAGAGCTATTCAGAGAGGAGTTTTGTGCTTTTTTCTTTTTTTCTTTTTTTTTCTAGACAGGGTTTTGCTATGTAGCCCTGGCTATCCTGGACCTCAATACATAGCCCAGGCTGGCCTCAAACTCAGAGAGATCCACCTGCCTCTGCCTCCCAGGTGCTGGGATTAAAGGCATTCACCATCACCACCTGTTGGGCTACATGCTTTTTAATGTGAGACATATATGAGAAGGCTGGGTTTTAGTAACTTGTTTGGGGTCATTCACAACCAACAGTATGGTCAGTGGGTTCTGAGAACAGGGATTGGAGGGCATGGGAATGGGAAAATGCCACCAAACAGCAGACCTGCATGCTGAACTCAGCTCTGTAACTACTTCTTTATTCTATCTATCTATCTATCTATCTATCTATCTATCTATCTATCTATCTTGGTGTACAATATAAGTAGTGGGGGTATATAAGTAAATATATAAGTATATAAGTAGTAGTGGTCTTTAGATATACATAACTAGCTGTCTTCAGAGATACCAGATCTCATTACAGATAGTTGTGAGACACCATGTGGTTGCTGGGAATTGAACTCAGGACCTCTAGGAAGAGCAGTCAGTGATCTTAACCACTGAGCCATCTCTCCACCAGCCCCTAACTGCTTCTCTTACAGAAGGCACCTCACTGCCTGAGTCTCACCTCTGTTATAAATCAGGGATAAAAACTGTTGCCCCTCTATCTAGACTTGCCAATCTCATGGGGGCATGTGCAAGTGCCCTGAGATATTTTCAGAGGTCTAAATCAACAAAATCAAATAGACTTCAAATTCATAGCATGATGCTTTTCTAATGTCCTCTTTCCCAACCTTGGTTTTTGAGACAGGGTCTCATGTATCTAAGGTTGGCCTTGAACCCCTGGTCTTCCCTGTCTCCACCTCAGAGTACTGGAATTATAGGGGTGTACCACCATGACTGACATTTCCTCATTTTTTAAAAAATCATTTCCCTCTCAATATCAACTGCCAACCCTGCATTTCCTAAAGCTGCTGTGTGTGCAACGGAGGACTACCTATAAGAACCAGTTCAAGAATTTCTGTATTGCCAGAGGTAGAAGTTCATGGAAAACAGCTTAAAAACTGTAAGTATAAAGTAATTCTTCACTATACCAACTTTGGAATTAAAACCATTTGGTTTTTACCCATCTATCTTTCTTCTTATTGGGTAACTTACTAATTCAGCAAAATATAGTGAAAAAGATTCTCATGGGTATAAGCGACTTTTTGAATATTTTCCCAATGGATCTCATGTAATACTTCCATCAACCTTACGGAGCGCCCATCTCTGTGATTACCTGAATACATGGCCCCTGTTGAGACCTGGAGAAATAAGACCCATGAGTGAGGGCACCTGTCATTTTCACTAGTTATAAGAGAACCCAGGGTCCTATGAATGTATCACAGCTTCTTTGGAAGTTCTCTTGAGGTGTGTGTGTGTGTGTGTGTGTGTGTATGCATACATGCAGCGTGGGGGAATGTCTGTGTAAGTGCAGGAGCCTATGTATATACAAACCCCAGAGGAGTGCATCAGAATCCTTCTCGTCACTTTTAGCCTTATTTTTTTTGTGGCAAGGTCTCTCCCTGAACCCAGAGAGTACATTTCATAACTATGCTGATGACCAACAAGCACTAACGTCCTTTCTGACTCCACCCCCCACACAGCATGTGATGACAGGTATGACCAAAACCACCCCTGCCTTCTTACATGAACTAGGTCTGAACTTACCTTTTCATGGTTGTGTAGCAAGTGCCTTAAACTACTAAGCCGTCTTTCTGGCCCTGATAGCTATATGTATTTTAAGCCACGTGTTTAATAATCGTGTTCCTTCTCAGCAAGCACTTCTGTTGCAGTGGTGGTGTATTTCTTTGTTCACAGCACCAATGAGAAACACACTGGACCATAAAGACGGCCATTGCTTTTCACCACTTCTATGGTGTGGAAGGGTCTTTCCCTAGTGGTGTGGTGGCTTATGACCTCAGGATGGAGTCCCTTCATATTGATGACAACAGATGCCTGTGTTAATGCGAGGCATGAGGTCTCTTATTGGCATGTAAATCTCGAAGAAGAGTGCTTACTTTAAGGATGGAATTGTCCTGTCTTGTATTTTTGGTATCGTAGCCTTCCAGTAAACAGCGGCGGGTGGTATTTCCTGATCCAGCAAACTCTGCCAGGTTTAGATCCGCAAAGCCCAGCTATGAAAAGAAAGAGAATCATATTAATAGACCATCTAGGATGCTCTGGCATATCTCCTTAAAATAGATGTCCAGCCCGTGAGACTTCTCAGACCTTTCAGTTCTGTGCTGTTTTCCTGCTACCTGCTTTATCATTAGTAAAAATCCGTTCCCTATTCTATCCATCTTTTACCACAGATTTGATGTGCTGTGCTAAAGACATTTATGTTACACGTGAAAATAAACATATAACTGTGATAGTCCAACTAAGGCCTGTCAGACAAGCAGACTCACGGACAGGAGCACTGACTCTCATGCCACCCTGTGGGAGCTAACAAACAGTTGTACTCGGGTGCAGCCACCCACAAACTCCCAGACGACTGTTCTGGGTCCTACTCTACTCTGGGGCCTGTGGCTACAGGGTACAACGTTCTCATTGTCCACACGCTCACGAGAGGACTCCAGCAAAGCTCGTCCCTTCTTCAGCAGGGACACCTTTTCCACTTCGGCCTTGCTAATGGTCATCGGCTGAGTCTCTCTGTGGAAGTTTCTTCGTCCCGTGCTCACAATCCTGTTCCACCTCTATCCTCTCTGCGGCCACCCAGTTCAGTCTAAACTTGCCCGCCTCCACATCGCTACCCAGAGATGCCACCTTTGGCCATTATCAAAGCTTGCTCTAGTTTTCCCTCTGATGCTGCTTAACCCAGACTCAAGTGTACCCCTCTATCACTGTTACCAGCAGTCTACTTCTACATAACTAAGTGTATACAATTTTGATGGACAAAGTGTGCGTATCTCTACACACATGCAGTAAACTACATCAGATGTTTCAAACGTTACTGAGGTTGCTTGTGTCAAGGATTTCTGTGTGTATAATGTATGTATACATATATGTCTACGTAGGTATGCACACCCAACAGAGAACGTACAGAGGTCAGAGGACAACCTCAGGCTTTGGTCTTTACCTTCCACCACCTGATGAGGCAGGGTCTCTGCTGTTAGCCACTGTGCTGTGCCTGCCAGGTCTGCTAGCCTGCAGGGGATTTCCTGTCTCCACTTCCCATCTCACTGCAGCCCAGCTGTGTGCTACAGTGCTTGGTTCTGGGGCTCTAGACTGGAGTTCTTACACTTGTGTGGCAAGAACTTTCCCCATGAGCCAGCTCCCTAGACCCACTTTCAGGGTCATGCAACGGGATGGTTTTAGTTGCACACTGGATCACTAGTTCACTGGGTTTGAACTGGTATGCAAAGAGTAAAGAGTAAGAGCCTAGAGAATGGTGGAAGCCCTCAACACAGTCAATCAGGCACACTTCACGACACAGGCAACAGCTGCTTAACTTACACATGGTTAGTCCAGTCCTACTGCCTCTTAGTGAAGAAAAGGCCAGGGTAGGTCCATGCAAAGCAACGCTTGTGTGAGCTTTACATGTGAAGACGCATGTAACTTACTTGATCATCTATTTCCTATGTCTCTCCCCTTTAAAGCTCCAGCGCTTCTTCCTGCTCTTGTCCTTCTGGCTGGCCTTGCTGCCTATTTGTCTTGGAGACTAAGGGTGACCGAGAGCCCTAATCATCCTTCCAGAAGCTCGTCTGACAGCCACAGCCCCTCGCCCACCTGCACCTGGGCCTCCGCGGCCGTCCCACTCAGATACTTTGGATGAGGTGGCTGTGCTCTGGAGGCCTCTTGCTTACTGTGTTTATGCTGTAGTTTCCCCCGCTCTTTGGCACTCTAATTACCCCTCCCCACTAGACCATTCATTCCCACCAGCACACAAACATGTTGGGTCCTCTCCTATCATAAGGAACAAACGGAGACTTGTCCCACATCTCTCTGGATTACGGGATCACTTCTCAGTTCATCCTCCATCAAAACAAAAGCAAAGAACAACACTTCTTGAAAGAGTTGTCTATGTTATCTCTGACCATATGGACAAATTAACTTCCCCCTTCCCTCCTCACCCCTTACCTCTGCTAGCCATAACGTGTCAGAGTCAACTCAATGCCATTAATGCTCTTGAACTCATTCTCTTAGACAATCGAATATTTTCCAGTTCTATTCACACAAAAGTTCCAATGCTAATAAAGGAGTCTTAAATAAAGGCTATCTGGCCATCAACTTGCCGTCTATGGTCCCAATACTGTTTATATGGTCACTAAGGGTCTCTGCTATGGACTGCATGCTTCTGTTTCTCCAGAATTCCTATGTTGAAAGCTGAACCCTCAGTAGGATATATGGACTGGTGGAGGTGTTGGGAGGTAATCAGGCCATGAGATGGAAGCCCACATAGATGGATTAATGCATCCCTCCACTTTTGGTGTTGGGGATCAAAGCCAGGGCCCTGCACATGTCTCAGTTTGTGTTCTACCTCTACCCTAAGGCCTGGATGAATGCACTTTAAGCAGAGGAGAGAATTTGCACCCTCTCTCTGCAATCTGCCACACGGTGACACACTGAGAAGCCAACCACCTGCAAACCAGGAAGGAAATTCTTCAGAGACACGGGATCTGCGCCATTTTGACCTTGGACTTCTAAGCATCTAGAACGGTGAGAACTAAATGTATTTTGTTTAAGTTATCCAGTGTGTTGTATTTCAGTGTAACGGCAAAACCCAAACAACACAGTAGCTTTTTAGAAAGCAACACACCAATGTACCTTTTATGTGCCAGACCCTTATCTACCTTGGAGAACAGTGAGGTAAACGAAAATTATTCTGTATTCAAAGAACTCACATTACACACATTACAGCAATATGCCAGAGTGCATATTTCCTTTTGACTTTCTTTGGCTCCATCAAGATAATTGTCACATGAATATCTATCTATACACGGGTTTCATGTATGTCTTATAAATGTCATGCATATATACCACATTTGTGATAGACATTAACTGATTCAGAAAATAATTGTTCACATTCGTATTTCAGGTAACATAGGGCATAAATTGGGAATATAGAATGTTTCCCCCATTTTTGCTGCTAGGGAAGGAACCTAGAGCCTATCTCATGCTGTTCCCTGAGCTATCCTTGAGTCCTTTATTCTTTTTGTTTGTTTGTTTGTTTGGTTTTTTTTTTGAGACAGGGTTTCTCTGTATAGCCCTGGCTGTCCTGGAACTCACTTTGTAGACCAGGCTGGCCTCAAATTCAGAAATCCCGCCTGCCTCTGCCTCCCAAGAGTCCTTTATTCTTACTTTCATAGTTTGGTATGGGAAAACAGAAAGCAAATTCCTGTGGTGTTGATAAATGCTGTGGTAAAGGGAGACACACAAGAGAAGAGAAGTTCTCAGTGGGAAGGTATGACTAAGCTGAATCTTTAATGATACATGAGTTGACAGGATAAGGGGCGGGAGGAAGACACGCATGGTGTCAAGTCACAAGGCAAAGAAGCTAAAATAGCACAGATAGATACTCTCAGAAGGTACGACAGCAAGAAGCCTCCCAAGGATGAGGGCAGGAGAGAAGAGAGAGACAGAGGACACAGGCGGCAGGTAGAAGAGATGAGGTAGCAGAAAGGATTTGCAAACCACAATGGGTCTTATTTATCAGCTTATAGAATTTCCAATTTCCTTTACAGTCAATGAATAATGACTGAGAAACTAAAAGTGGGGAATGATATAATCATGTTTTAATTTTAGAAAGATCATTTCAATTTTAGAAAGACTAAGGAAGATGGAGTTAGACAACAGGGACCAGTCTAAGCAGGTGGCCAACAGGGCCTGTCAATAGAAAATAACGTGGACATAGTCTAAGGCAATAGTCTCATAAAAGGTGAGAGAATATTGTTTTAAGAGCTCTTAGAAGAGAAAATAAATTCATGAACAGTTAACCAGCAACAGTAGACCTTGCTTATCTGCCTGCCTAATGCTCTGCACCCTGTTAATCCACTTTTCCTCAGAGATTCAATCTCTGTACTTACCTTTGTGCATATAGAGGGACCCATCCTCCTATCATTGCTACATTGTGCTTAGTCTAATTTAACAATAGCAATCCATTTTTATAGCTGCAGATGGTTAGGGGTGGGTATAAGGTTCATTTATCCACAATAAAACATATGATAGAGTCCTCTAAGAACATGTAGGAAATGCTTACTTATTCAACAAAATACTATAAAAAGACCAGCTAGGTTTTTGTGCATATGAATTATGTCAGAAAATTTGAGCAACTAAACATCTGATGTTGAGGTATTGATATTGAGGTTAAGGTCATCTCTGAGGGGAGGGGATAATGGATCCCTGACCATGTTCTTTAGTCAGTAGATTAACCAATCCTGGAACAGCAATATCTCACATCTAATTATTCTGTGTTATCAGTAAGCTATGATTTCAAGAAAAACCAGAGAACATTGTCTAGTAGGGAGGCTAATACTAAAGGGTAACGGCCCACAATTAGTTTCCAGAATATTCCTTTTAAAAAAGATTCATTTATTTTTATTATGAGCATTGGTATTTTGCCTGCATGTACGTCTGGGCACCATGTGCATGCAGGGCCTGAAGAGGGGTTGGGGCCTCTGGAACTGGAGTTACAGACACAGTTCTAGTCACATTTGGGTCCTGAGAACAGAACCAACCTGGGTCCTTTGGAGAACTGGCAGTGTTCCTAACCACTGAGCCATCTCTCCAGTTCCCAAAAAGGAAATTCTAATAGCTTGTTAGATCCAATGATTTAATCTCTAGTTTGCTGTACTTACAATGAGCCAAGCTTGTGTAACAATAAAAACCTACAGGTTGCATTAACAACATTATGAACTACAAAGAGAGATAAAGAACATTTACTTACCTTTGCATAAGCTTTCCCACCTTTCAGTTCCTGCAAATACAGAAAGCACTATAAGCAAGGTCATTCATTATATGAGGAAGAATTTAAGACTAAATGTGTGTCAAACAAGTCCTAAGTAGACATTTACATGCTAGTAAATATTACAGACAATATACATAGAACGCGATATTCAACCCGACTATTCAAATCGATAATAATATCTTTAAAATGAGCAAAGTTTTCCCTTTGCTTGTAACTTTGTTTATTTAGTTCTTGATACTGAGTCTCTGTATGCTGCACAGACTGACCTTGAGCTCCTGGACCTCAAGTGACTCACCTCAGCTTCCTGGATGGTGGGACTGTCGGCCACATTTTTGCATTTGGGATACCACACGGCTGTGAGGGCCAAGTGCAAAGCACTGAGAACAAAGCCTAGTACACTGGGCACTGTTTCCTCTATTATCACAGAGGGCGTCCTTCCTCCAGAGTGACTTTGAGACCGTGTTTACTGAAGAGCTGTTACTTCCCTTTTGTGACACACTCTGACACACTATCTAGCATTGCCTATCTTTTACATATTGAATTTAGAGACACCCAGCCGGTCCACAGCAAGCTCTGGCATTACTTAGAACTATCTGCCACTCTTCCCTTTCCTGCCACTGTTTCTAGTCCATATGTGCTATCGGCATTTCTTCAGTAATAGTCGTTCTCACAGTCTTTAATGGTGCCATTCTTAAACAAAAGGAAACATCCTCTAGGTGTTCCGTGGCTCCTCAACTTGCTTATTTTCAGTGCTGTCCTTTATGGTCAGAACTCAAGTCTTAAACCTCTGCCTGACTCTAACCAACACTCTTCAGCTGGATTTGACCTCATTTTCTCTCTCTAGTAGCTTAGGATCTTCATTTTGCAGAAGCTAAAAAGCTCCCTGTTTTTATCTTAGTCTCTTACGCATGTGATGACTTGACCAATGACCTCCCTGATGCCTTGATGCCACACCTCCCCAATGCCACACACCCATGCCACACCTCCCTGATACCACATATATTGCTTCCCTGACTGCTGTTTCTCCTGCCTCTCCTTTCCTCCTTTAGCTTCTACAGAAGGATTGCTAGCTGTACCTTAGTTATTTGCTCTCACTCTCCATGTAATAGAAATCTGTACTTTTAGTTGGGTACCTGGTTGTGCCAAATGATGGACTATCTCTGTGTAAAACTTCTTTCCCTGAACCTAAGCATTTCTACTTTGAGATATGAAAACCAAATTCACCCACCCCCAAAGCAGCAGCATGATCTTATGAAACGGTGGTTCTCAACTTTATGAATGTTGTGTAGCATAATTTCCCCCAATTAGTTTAAATATTAATACAACAAGAAGCCTGTGATTGGAAATGGAAGGAGTACAGAGATTTTTAGAGACAAGAGAGAGAGGACAGAGAGAACGAAGGAAGATGGAGGAAGAGGAAGACGATCCAGATTCCACGTGGCTTTAAACAGCCACAGGTAGCTATGAATATCATAGAAGAGATGGATAATGACAGGACAATTTGTCCAATTCAGGTAGACAGTTGAGTTCAATATCAATTGGCTCTGAGTTCATTGTGTGGGTGTTTTGTGGGGGTGAGAATTACTGATATAAATCTGACTTATAAATTACAAGCCTCTAGAGTTTTGATTTTACTAGGTTAGTGTGATTTGGGACTGAAGACCAAGGAGGGTGGATGGCTGGGAATGTGAGCAGAGTCCGCAGCGAGAGAACGGTAAGATGGGCAGTGGCTGCACAGGGTTAGCCATGGGGACAGCGAGGTCGCCGGGGTTGAGAGTAGCCGGTGATAGCACTGGATAGTGCATTTTTAAAATATTTCCAGCAACAATGTTGTGACCTTTTAGTAAGTTCCTTTGTAGTGACTCCCGATATAAAAATTATTTCACTGCATTGGGTGTGGTGGCCCATGCCTTTAATTCTAGCACTTGGGAGGCACAGTCAGGCAGATATCTGAGTTCTAGGCCAGCCTGATCTACAGAGTTTCAGGACTCCAGGAGAGCGAGTATCACACAGAGAAACCCTGCCTCAAAATCAAAAACAACCCCCTCCCAACAAAAAACCCAACCAAAGCTCATTGCAACTTCATAACATTAATTTTACCACTGTTATAACTGTAATGTAAATATCTGATATGCAACCAATGCCTGTGAAAATGTCATCTGATGCTACCAAAGGGGTCATGACCCACAGGTTGAGAACCACCGTTGTAAATGCTTCTCCTATTAAAATTTCCCAGTGAATCAGGTATGGTGGCACATGCCTGTCCTCTGTACCTGGGAACCAGCCTACCTATCAAAGAGTGCTGCGGGGATAGCTCAGTTGGTAAGAGTGTTTGTTGTATAAGTATGAGAACCTCGTTCAGATGTACAGCGCCCATTTAAAAAGTCAAGTGTGGCCACGTGTTGTTTCTACCCCAGTGATGGAGCAGGAGCAGGAGCAGGAGCAGGAGCAGGAGCAGGAGCAGGAGCAGGAGCAGGAGCAGGAGCAGGAGCGGGGGAGCGGGGGAGCGGGGAGCGGGGAGCGGGGAGCGGGGGCAGGAGCCGGAGTGGGAGCGGGAGCAGGAGCAGGAGCAGGAGCAGGAGCAGGAGCAGGAGCAGGAGCAGGAGCAGGGGCAGGGGCAGGAGCAGGAGCAGATACCTCCTCAATGTTGTGACCTTTTAATAAGCAACACTTTTCCCTAAATTATTCTCTATTATCCAATTTTTTAAAATGTGTAACATTTACTGCTATCTGAAATTATTTTATTTTGCTACATACTTGCTTCCTGTTACCCAATTCTCACAGGAAAGTAAAGTGTAAGAGGTCCAGTTGATAGGATTTGTTAGAGACTTCTGCTGCTTCCCTGCATCTAGGCAGCAGGGATCTCTAACAAATCCAATCTTTATCAGATATGTTCATAAAATGGCATCTTATCTGTAGTTCTAATTTGTGTAAGACTGGGTATATTTTGTGTTTTTATAATTCTTTTGGGGGAGGGAATATATTGACACCTGTCAAAATCTTTTTAAAAAAACATTTATTTATTATATGTAAGTACACTGTAGCTGTTTTCAGACACTCCAGAAGAGGGCATCAGATCTAATCATGGATGGTTGTGATCCACCATATGGTTGCTGGGATTTGAACTCAGGACCTTTGGAAGAGCAGTCAGTGCTCTTAACAGCTGAGCCATCTCTCAAACCCACCTGTCAAATTCTTATAAATGCTGTTGATTCTTTTATACAGTGTAAAAGTGTTTTTTTTTTTCTATATTAATTTTTTGACTGATTTGACAAGTATTTTCCCCTAATTTGTGACTTTGCTTATGACATTTGGGGGGGGGGGCAGTGGTCAACATGTTTAAATAGGTGGGTCCTCTGATGCTTCTTTTATACAATAGTTAGGAAAGGTTATGTAGAATAACCCCGAGTAGTCAAATATAGCAGGAGATTATTGGCAACTTAGCAGATTCTCTTCTGGAACGTTAGAACCTACTGGTAACCCAAACATGGATGACAGTTGGAGCCTTTCAGTTTGGTGTGGGTCACACGACTAGGTTCTAACCAGAGGGATGCATATAAAGGTCACAGTGCCACTTTTGGTTCATGTCTGTCCCCATGTCACTACTTAAGGGACAATAAGACTGAATCTGTCCCTTAGTTCTAAAGATGGAACCATATGCTACAGGTGGTGGAGCTACTACACTTATCCCAAGTTCTGACACAGCTTCTCCACCGTTTTGTTTAAGCCCTTCACTCTTTGGGACTGTTTAGCATATATGACTTGTGTGCTTAGGGTTTTTTTTTTTTGTTTTTTTTTTGTCATCCAGGAAGAGGGGAACCTCAATTGAGAAAACACCTCCATCAGATCGACTGTAGACAGGCCTAAGGGGGCATTTCCCCTCCTGGGCTGAGGTGTATAAAGAAGCTGGTAGAGCAAGCTATGCCGAGCAAGCGGGTAGGCAGTGTTACTCCATGGCCTCTGCTTCCGTTACTACTTTTACTTCCTGCCTTGACTTCTCTTCACGCCGTGACCTGTACGATGAAATGAACTCGTCCCTCCTCAGGTTGCTTTGGCCATAAGGTTTATCACAGCAGTGGGAACCAAACTAAGGCACGTCCCAACAGACATATCAAACCCTTATAATACGAGAGAGGGCTTATCTGAGGTAAGATTCGTCCCAACAGATATATCAAACCCTTATAATACGAGAGAGGGTTTATCTGAGGTGCGTACTGGAATAATTTATTGTTTCTGTTTGTCTTACTAGAGCTTGAGCTTATTTGATTTGTAGGTGGGTGTACTGGCTAGTTTTGTGTCAACTTGACACAGCTGGAGTTATCACAGAGAAAGGAGCTTCAGTTGAGGAAATGCCTCCATGAGATCCAGCTGTAAGGCATTTTCTCAATTAGTGATCAAGGGGGAAAGGCCCCTTGTGGGTGGGACCATCTCTGGGCTGAGAGTCTTGGGTTCTATAAGAGAGCAGGCTGAGCAAGCCAGGGGAAGCAAGCCAGTAAAGAACATCCCTCCTCGGCTTCTGCATCAGCTCCTGCTTCATGACCTGCTTGAGTTCCAGTCCTGACTTCCTATGGTGATGAACAGCAGTATGGAAGTGTAAGCTGAATAAACCCTTTTCTCCCCAACTTGTTTCTTGGTCATGATGTTTGTGCAGGAATAGAAACCCTGACTAAGATAGTGGGTTTTACTTTAAGTTGGTTATTTTTGTTTTTCTTAAAATCCAAGGGCTAGCACATCATCCTTCAAGCTTCGTGATTAGAAGTATATTCAGACAGGGTTGCAAGGAATGAGCAGCAGTCAAAGGTGGGATGCTTTGTTTTGTCAGCTGATCCCTACATTCACAGACAATCAAGGACTAACTCACATCAGACCTGCCCCAGGTCTTACAGTTGGTACAGTTCAGCATGCTTGGGGCTCAAGGTCAGGTTGGTGTAAGCATTCTCTGTGCCAAACTTCCTCTGCAGAAGCCTCTGCTCCACACACAACCATTTCCATAAAGTCTTAAAAGTTGTAATATCATTTCTGTACGCATGCATTTATTATACTCTAACCGAGTGTATCAAGCAATATAAAAAAAGGCTGGGATATGGCTACCCACAACATACTGCTATCAATTCGTTCAAAACATAGGATGGCAATCTAAGAATACAGTGGTTTTTATCTGACATAGAAAGATACAGGATGGAGTGGAAAAGACAAAAGGGACTCGGGTTTCTCATTCTAAGTCTTTATCTTTGCTAACACATACATGTACTCTGGTAACTAAAATACATAGAAAGCTGGGCATGGTGGCATGCCTGTAGTTCCAATACTTAGGAGACAGAGGCAAGGAGGATCATGAATTTGACACACATCCAGGCCACGTGTGAGTTCAAAGCCAGCCTTAGCTATTTAGTGAGCCCTTGTTTTTGAAAAACATCAGAACAAAAAAAAAATGTGTACAAAATGTAAAACACACTGTTGGGTCTTCATTTATAAAGGCAAAGTCATGACATAGCCTAGGCTGGCTTTAAATTTGCTATATTGTACCTCAGGCTAGGCTTGAACTTGGGATCTTCCTGTCTCTGCATTTCCAGTTGCCATGATTACAGGCTTGCAACTATCATGAAGTTTCTATTTTAAAGCTGACAGTTAATTCACTAATAGCAGTGATTAATGGATTGCTCCTTTTAAATAAAAAAAAAATCAGGATCTTGCATATACATTTCCTCAACCTCATACATAAAAATAAAATACATATAAAGGAGGGCAGAGATTTGTGTTTGAGTCTTCCCTTTACTACTTATTAACAATACAATAAAGTTGTAAGTCTGGGCAAGTTACTTCATTTCTCTAAGCCTTGGTTTTTCTGAATATAAAGAAAAGGACACCCGATTCCAAGGCTGCTATTAGGTATAACTGATTGAAGTCCCTGGAATAATACCTGTTAAAGAACAGAGGTTTGTTGGAATCTGTCCAGAACTTCAGATCAGAATCTCGCTCAGCCCCCCTCAGAGAAGCTGCTCCTTGCAGTAGATGGTAATTAACACAAAGACCTTCAACTGGTCAATAGGCAGAGACTATGAAACTTGGGAGTGCTGAGCTGTATGTGACTCAGTGGTATGTCTGTATCACACCTGTCCCCACGGGACCCAGGCATGTGTGGGGAAGAGGTGGCAGACAGGAGCCAGAGGTGGTGGAAAGTTTCAGAAAAGTACCACAGGATAGATGCACACAGGACTCTCGGCGATTGTGACCAGCACACACAAGACCTACATGAGCTCCATCCAGGTAAATCCTAGCACTGGGGGAGGGACGTGGGAAAAAAAAATCCAAGTTCCAGATGCCTAGCTAAGGAGGTATTGGCTTTGATAGCTGCTGGGAGAGGGAGTCATTTTTCTCTAATACGTACCACACTCCAGGGCAGGCCCCTACTCCCCCAAAGCAGTTGGGCAACACAAACTGAACTGGATCAGAAACCTAACAGTACTCAAAGTTAGGTGGGTGGGGCAGTGAAGGCACAGAGGGCATGTGTAGGAAGAGTTGGGGGAGCGGTGTAAATCTGAGCAAAATCTGTTGCATGAATTTTTCAAGGAATTAATGAAAATATTAGTTTTAAAATACGTTAAAAAAAAGTAAAGAATGAGAGTTTAAGAAACTCCTACTACAGACAGGTACATTCCCAAACTAATAAAAGTGTGGTTAATACATGTACAGTGACTCTGAGGTGTTTTTGAATCTCCAGTCAGAATAACCTCGGGGTTTTCTATCATATCTTCCAAGAAAATTGAATTTATTACTGTAGGTGTGAAGTTACAGTTCTACCATTAAGCAGATCTAGATGAAGTGAGTTGGTGATGGTAGCTAATTATGGTTTCTGAAAGGAGAGGAATAATAGTCTATTTCTGTACCTTCCGTACAGACACTCTGTAGATACAGGGATCCAGGATGCCGGTGGAGGCGCTGGCGCTCATTTTGCACATAAACGAGAACTTCTTTCTCCAGTGAACACAATTTGCTTGCACCACCTCCCTGAATAGGAGAAAAACAAAAGCCAAAATGCCAATTAATTACTATGTCAAAAACACTCACGATCTCACTCAAGTCTACAGCGCAAAGTTAGATAGATGTCAGTATTTGTAGTGGAGAGACGACTCAGTGAGAAAACTGCTTGCTGCACGCTCAGGGATTGGAGTTGGGACCATGTAAAAGCCGGGTGACTACAATGACAGCATTCGAGACACAGGGACCCCCTGGAGCAAGCTGACTAGGCAAACTGGCCAAAATGTTCAGCTGGAGACCCTGATGTATCAGGACAGTGAAGAGCACGTCAGGTGCTACCTGACGTCACGTTGGGCTTCCACACTCAAGCACACACAGGAACACATACAAATGTAACAGTCAGTATTTGCAAGCAGTGGAACGGGAATAATTGGCTATTCAAAATGCAAAGAAGTTAACTTACTCATCAATCAGTTTAAAATGAGTCTTCAATGTTCATCTACTTTCTGTGTGTTGGGCATACTTCTGAATGTTTAAGATAAAGGACAGAATTTCTAACCTTGCAGGGCCTCGTGCAAGAGACAGAAATATACACAAATACCCTACCTTCTCTCTAGCTATTTCAGCAACATGAACTACATGTTTATAACACGACACTTAATCTCACAGTAACTCGAAAATATAGCTAATATTTCTCTCACTGCATAGACCAGGAACTTAAGCACAGGGCAGGAGTTATCTCAAGATAAATTAATTAACTCAAGCCGCCCATTTAACTCCAAAGCCTCTTGCCCACAGCTCTAAATCTGCTGTTTTCCCAACAACTTTCCTCTTGTAAGTTTCCTGACTTTTGTACAAGATGTTCTCTTTATTCTTCCGTGTAGGTTCAAGGGACTTTGCTTTAGAAAGGAAAGATAATTATTCTGCTTATGGAAGGAGATAGAAAACGGGGGAGGGGGAGTGGTTATATACAGAGGAAAATGGATAAAGCAAAAGAAAGTTTTTTTGTATTTACTCATCAGTGTAGTTAATATAGGCAACATAACATTTTAATATGTATATTATTTAATATATCTTTTTTTTTTTTTTAGATATGTGGGGCTCCCCTCCACGTCTCACTATATAGTCCTGCTGGCTGGAACTCACCATGTAGACAATGTTGGCCTTGAATTCAAATAGATAAACTTGCCTCTGCCTCCAAAGTACCATTCCCACCTGACCTTAATACTTTTATTAATTATTGAGAATTTCATACAAGCATATAAAATGTATTTTGATCATAATCACTCCTAACTCCTCCCCCTAACTCCTCCCATGTCCAGTTGCACTTCCCACTCCCTTCTAACTTCATGTCATCATCCTCTTCCTCTCCCTCCCCCTCCTCCCCTTCTTCCCCTTCTCACAACTCACTGAATCCAGTTTGTGCAGCCCATATACACATGTGTATAGAGCATCCATAGAGCCACATCGCTAAAGAAAGCCTGATACCCCGTATCCCAGAAGTGTCAGGCCTAGCTCCTCAGTCAGGTGTGAAGGATCTTGGGTCCTCCTTACTCCATGCTGGAACGTTGACAGAGGTGATCTTGTGCAGGCCACCACAGACGGTATGAGCTCATGAGAGCAATATTCCTGTCTGACCAGAAGATACTGTTTCTGTCTGGCCCTCCCTGACCTCTCTCTGGCTTATAGTCTCCTGTGCTGGTTCCGGAGAGCACAGGTATAATGAGGTTGATTTTTTCCTAATGAAGTACAGAGTGGGACCATTTCTCTGGCACAACAGAGGCTGATGGGTAAGAAAGATAAATTTAGATAACTTCAGATAAAAAAAAAATAAAACCAGGTAAGGACAAATGAGATGAACACAGCAGTGTGCCAACTCGTCGCTGCCTCTGGGAATAAAACAGATGTGTATCAAGATCCCTGCGGTTGGGTCTGTAGATAAACCTTTAAGAAGCCCAGAAAGATTCATGAAAAAAAAAAAGCCACCTGATTTTTGGTTCTTGTTTTACTCACAGCATCAGTCATGCGCCTGCAGCTCCCCAAAAGGCAATGCAGACATGGTGATGTCCTGGAACCTTCAGGAACATACCTCAAGGCATGGACTAACACCGCTGGTGTAGGATCAGGTATCAAAACCAGTATTTTTAAAAACCATGAGATAGTTTACTGTCCTTAGAAAAACATATAAGCTTCTAGCTAAAGATAGCTTCGACGTCTTTCTTCCCAAAACTTACCAAGTTTGTTGTTTTGTTGTTGTTGTTGTTTGTTTTTGTTTGCTTTAAAGGCATCATTTCATAGGAAGACAAAACACAAGCAGTCAGGGACAGACACAAGTGGTAACCAATTTAGCAACCGAGGAAATCCGAACCTGACGCTGTAATGTGGAAAGCCAAGAGTGGAATCTTAAACTGGTTCTGAAACAAAATGAAGGATGGGCCAAGGGTGGAAGGACTGTTGGAACGCTGTCTTAGAAGCAGCCAGACCCTGACTTGCAGGAAGCTCAGCTTATTCTCCTGATTGGGGGGTGCGGGGCGGGGACAGATGACACTTTGGCCTGTGACCCCAGGGCAGGCCTCAGGAGGGTGATGACATAGTACTAGAAGATGCGTCAGTGCTAACCCTTCCTCCTCAGCTAGCTCTGGCAACGCTGGAGACCGGGATGCTCTCATCACGAAATCTCTAATGAGATGGACACTCAGGACTCCCAACCGAATGGATCAGCTTGTAGTAAAAACCCAAGATGCCAAGCCCCTCCATCAGCACAGAGCATCTCTCAGCTTCAAAGCTGCCATTACATCTTAAGCTGGCACCCGGGAAGAAGCTCTTACTGGGAAAAACAGGCCAAAGCGACCGGCACCAAACACAACATCATCCAAGCAGAACCGATGCTGGAGGAAGAGAATTCTCAAATGAAAAATTATGGGCTCAAATGATAGCCCAACCCCACACTGACCTTTGAACTCACCTCTTACACCCAGGCATGCGCACAAGCTCCCCCCAACCCCACACGTACATGCACAGATACATGCCGGGCGTGGTGGCGCACACCTTTAATCCCAGCACACTGGAGGCAGAGGTAGGCGGATTTCTGAGTTCGAGGCCAGCCTGGTCTACAGAGTGAGTTCCAGGACAGCAAAGGCTACACAGAGAAACCCTGTCTCAAAAAACAAACAGAAAGAAAGAAAGAAAGAAAGAAAGAAAGAAAGAAAGAAAGAAAGAAATCAAATCACATCTATTCTACAGGACTAAGATGCTCTTTAAAAACAAGAAGGGCATAAACCCCTAAAACATGTTACTGGGAACAAAAGTCCTGGGCTCAGCCTTTCCTTTGCCATTTTGGACTTATTGTACCAGTTCATAGGCCAGGGGCCGGCCTTCATGGACTGCAAACCAGGCTTCCTGCTGCCTCCCTCTCACCGTGCAAAAGAGCAGGCCCCAGAAGGGTGAGGGCGGAGCAAAGGCAGCCTCGCCACCCTGATGGCTGACTCCTTGCAAGGTGGACCAGAAACGAAGCTTTGTAGGAGCCTCTGGTTTCCCACCCCTACCTGCCGACTTCCTCTTTAATGACAAAGCTTAGACTTTAAAACACGTACATATAAACCTCTGTTAAAGGAAAAACTAGAAAATTAAGAATATTACCAAGTACTAGAAAAAAAAAATCTCAAAATGGAGCAAAGTTACATCCGGGAGAGCCAGCATGGAGACCTGTGCCTGCAATCCTGGTACTGAGAAGGAGGCTGAAGGAAGGGGGATCCAAGTTTGATACCAGTTTGGGCTGTACTACAAGGATACCTTTTAAAAAAAGTATTTAACATTGAAAGCCATTACTTTCCAGTTGCTTTAAATATTCTCCTGGTGAATATTCTTTATTGTCTAATATATATAAAAACCAAATAACCTCATTTTGGCCAACTTTCTGTCACTATAACCAATGTCTGAGTCAGATCAATGTGTGAAGAGAAGAGGTTGATTTTGGTTCATAGTTTGAGGGTTTCAGCCCACAGCTGACTGGCTTTGTTGTGCAGGGCCTGTGGCAAGGCTATCACAGTGGAAGCACGTGCTGGGGGAAAAGCCCCTGTCTCCACAGCTAGCAAGCAAAATGAGGGACAGGGCCAGAGCTACACAATCCCTTTGGGAGCATGACTCCTAATGACCTAAAGCCCTCCTACCTTTTAATGGTTCCATTACCTCCTAATGGTGCCAGGCTAGGAACTTCACCACAAGGTCCTTTGGATCCAATTTACAGCTGGACCTTAAAATGTTACTAAGCTAACTATTCTAGGAATTACGTCAGAAATAAAAACAAAACACAAATACTTCAAAAGCCCCAAAACCTTGGTTTACGTTGTTTTTTATTTGTTTATAAAATATCAGTAACTCCCCAACTAAACTAATTAGAAACACAGACTAGATTTTTATTTATTTTAAAATACTCTTACAATGTGGCATATTTATAATGATTTCATGTATGAAATCATATATGCTTCTATTTGCACAGATAAAGTGTAGCCTTGGCCTGAATGACAACATTAAATACCAAGTGGATTCTGCAGGTACCTGTTATCCTTAAATACAATTAAGTGGGAAGTATTTCATATTTACCTAGTTTATCTAGAGAGTGGAGGAAACCAACCAGAAGTCTGGTAGACTCGGGGAGAAACCAGGTTAATAATAGCAATATAAACTTGGGCAGGGACTGTAGCATATGGGATTTTAATAATGAGTATGGTATTACATCTTGCAGGGGAAACCACACTTCTGGTTTCTATCGCTACCGGCTGACTTCTGCTTTAATGACCATATTGCAGTAGTTACCAGGTACTTTCAGTACAACAGAGACTACAAGTTTTACACATTGAAACACCACTCCATTTCCTTAGTATAGGAACTGAGAGAAATTAAGTAGCTTGTCTAACTTGATTATGGTGAAAAGAGTTAAACTGGATTTAAGGCACTGTGTAGAGTGGATGTATTCCAACATCCCAATCAGGTTTCTACCCCAGTACCCCACTGAAACTGCTCACTACTGAGCAATGGATTGCCAAGTGTGATGGGCTCTTTCATTTTTTTTTTTTTTTTTTAGTAATTTGTGTGTGTGTGTCTTTGAGTGTATGTATATCAGCCTGAACATGCCCTAGCACGTGTGTAGAGGTCAACAGAGGACAACTTGTATCAGTTCTTTTCTACTGTGTGGATTCCAGGGATTGAACTCAGGCTGTCTGTCTCGCTTGGCAGCAAGCGCCTTTATCTGCTGAGCCATCTTGCTGGCCCCTGATGGGCTTTCTTGACTTCATCTTTCACCCTTACTATGCATTCTTGAACAAGTCCTGCCCTTTCCTAATTTTGTGGCTACTTGGTCCTAATTTCATGTTCCTGTCACCTTAAAGTGTTGGTGCCTGCTAAGCTTATCTTTTTCCTGCAATGTTTTAAATATTATGCAGACACTTACACATATGCACACACATATACAGCTAAGCCTCTTTCTTTAGTGCTTAGATGCACTGTATTATCTGTTGGCCCACCTGGTACCCTGGCCTAGAAGGACTTAAGTCGTGTATCTATTTATCATGGTACTCAACAGCGGTCTAAGTCATCATATCAGCTAGGTCTTTAAATCAGTCAAGCCACTTGTTCAGGAGCATATGATGAGACCATCAGTTGCTTATCCAGTGTCTCTCTCCTTTAACATATCTAATTTTATGCATGGCCAGTTAAGCCCATTTTACAAGTCTTCTTTGCTGCTAGGGGGAGAAGGGAGTTGATTTCTGCTATGGTGATATCATTAGAGACCACTGTCTGGGCCTTCTGGAAAGGCACAGATAGGGAGGGCATGTGGGGACTGTCCTTTTACCTTCTATTCCTTTCATGACAGTGTGAAAACTGTCATAACAATGGTTTCAAATGTCAGAAGCCATGTTGGACCTTGAGGCTACCTACATGAAAAACTCCCTGGTGATAATAGAGAGAGCCGGAAGCCTGGGATGTCCCCATTCATACTTTATTATTTAAAACGCTTGTTTTAGGTTTCATCTATGTAGGTGAGCTAACCTCTGACACAACCGAAGTCTGATTACTCCCACACTTAGAAACCTGAATCCTGGTATCCTTCCCATGTGGACTGTGCTCTCAGAATCCAGAGTCCTTTCTCCATCATGCAGGGTTAATGTGTCCTAGCACTTGGGAGGCTGAAGTGAGAGGAACATGAGCCGAAGGCCAGTCTGTGCTACATAGCAATCAATACTCTATCTCAAAAACCAAAATCATCAGCCCCCCCCGCCCCCCCCCCCAAAAAGAAACAAGGCTACTGCATGGATCAACGCTTCGATCTTACAAACTGCCTATTAGGAAAGCCCGACCCACAAATAAGCTGGGTTCACTTCCTATAGATGGAAACATCCAGTTGCCTGAATTTTGCCTCCCAAGTATCAGAGCCACGGCATATGTGAAGAATGCTGGAACAGGTCCTTATATAGGACAGTTTACTAAGCCAAGGGATCAGGCTGGGATGAACTAAATTTGTGCAGTATTTATTTGTCTATAACCTGCTTCATGCTGTGTGTAATGAAGATACCTTATTGAAGAGAAACCCAGAAATGATAAAAAAAAAAAAAAGCCCAAGTTGGACAGTGGTGGCACATGCCTTTAATCCCACTCAGCACTTGGGAAGCAGAGGCAGGTGAGTCTCTGTGAGTTTGAGGGCAGCCTGGTCTACAGAGTGAGTCCCAGGAAGCCAGAGCTATACAGAGAAACTTTGTCTTGAACACCGAAAACAAAGCCAAGCTGAAGCAAGACAACAAACATGACATAACATGCAAACAGCCCCATAGAATAGATACAATACTACTGTCTTATAAAATAGATACAATACTACTGTCTTATAAAATAGATACAATACTACTGTCTTATAAAATAGATACAATACTACTGTCTTATAAAATAGATACAATACTACTGTCTTATAAAATAGATACAATACTACTGTCTTATAAAATAGATACAATACCACTGTCTTATAAAATAGATACAATACCACTGTCTTATAAAATAGATACAATACCACTGTCTTATAAAATAGATACAATACTACTGTCTTATAAAATAGATACAATACCACTGTCTTATAAAATAGATACAATACTACTGTCTTATAAAATAGATACAATACCACTGTCTTATAAAATAGATACAATACCACTGTCTTATAAAATAGATACAATACCACTGTCTTATAAAATAGATACAATACCACTGTCTTATAAAATAGATACAATACTACTGTCTTATAAAATAGATACAATACTACTGTCTTAATCCCATGAATCCAGCCTGCTAACCCCAATAAGCATTTAATAAACAGTCCAAAAATACCTGATACCAGGTATAAATTCCTGGCTGTCACTTTCTAACTACTTAGAAATAAAGCCGTTTCCTGTGTCTAGCATCATGGTCACAATTCATCTTAACATCATTTCCTTGAATCATTGCAAGGATCTCCTTAATGGTTCCTGCTTAAATCTTATCTTCCTCAGATCTCCACCCGAGAGTGTGGTTCACACCTGCAATCTGCAATCCCATCACTTGGGTAAACATGGCAGAAAAAAAAAATAGAGCTTAAGTGAGATTTTTGAGGCCAGCCTGGGCTACAGAGACCTTGTCCCCCAAAAACAAAACAAGCCAAAACAAAAGTGTATTATGTTCCTAAGGCTGTGAGTCAGAGTTTTCTGTGGTAATCTTTCATGTGTACACATAGACTTTGGGAAAAAGCTGTCCAAATTAAACAAATCCAAAAAGCTGCAAAGTTAGTTTGTGACATTTGTTATACTGATGGGTTACTATGGAAACCCACACAAAACTACTTGGCACCAGGGATGAAAGTCACATTACTAATTGCTTTCTGTTGGGTGAGTCACGGACTTCCTATGAGTTTTGGACGGTTGCTCAACCACTGTCTAGAAAGAAAGCTAAGGAATGTGATTTGTGTTACCACCATGGAAAGCCAAACATTTCAAAGATGACATGATAAAGCTGTTTCAACGAACACAAAACAAGCAGAGGACTCAGAAGAAGATAAAGTTGCTATGGCCACTGTTTATGTTTCAAAGAACCAAAAGGAATCTAGGATGCTGTTGAAAACTTAAACATAAACTGCAATGGAAGTTGACGGAGCCAGTCTTTGTGATGAGTACTATATCAATGCCATCAATTTCCTGAGAATCAGTGAATGCGTCCTCTGGGCACATGTTTAGAATTGCACCATGTCCTGATTATTCAAGACACTTTCCACCTTTCAGAAACAGCGATATAAGAAAATCTGCTCTGAGGAGTGTGAGCTGTTGGCCAGGAAGTACAGCGTGCAGGTTAGGCGCTTATCCCACAGCTAGTCTCTGAGTTCAAACCCCTGCCAGCTGTCACTCTGGTACATTTCTCATCTGTATGGTGCCTTCTCATGAGATCTACACCTCACGGGAACCCAGGGAGATCAAGTAAATCATTCCACACTGACCCAAACAGTGCCTGGGGTACAGTGTAGCTTGATAATAAATGTTATACTCAAGGCTACACGTACCTGAGAGTCTGTTTCAATTTGCTCGCCAAGGTGAAAGAACTTTATAGAGATCTTTTCCTTGATATATGAAGATCTGTCTATTTTAAAAGACATGTAGATTCTGACAAAGAAGGATATTTTGTGAATCGAAGCAAAAACAACTATTTTAAGGCTGTGAAGATTGGCTAGATCTATAAGACTGACTTTTAAAGAACAGAAAGGATACATGAATCTGTCAACTCCAGCAGCATTTTTAGCCTAAGTAAATGCTCGGCAGTAATATCATCAAGGAAAACTGTGCAGTAGGTTGTGCTTTATTTACTCATTCACTGATTCTTTTTTCTAGTGCGTTAGGCAGTGAGGGAGGAGGTACCACCCCAGTTCAGATTCTTCCCCTTGGAAACGCTCAGTTTGTAGACAGATGTGCAGAGAGAATGAGAGAGAGAGAGAGAGAGAGAGAGAGAGAGAGAGAGAGAGAGAGAGAGAGAGAGGTGAGGACTGAAAACATGAACGTGAGTCTTCACCATCAGAAAGGATGAGGTCAGTTGAGGAGAGTGGCAAAGGAGAAAGGGCAGGGGACAGCCTGCAGGGCCACCAATATCAGAGAGCAAGAGAGGCTGGAAGAGGCAAGGAGGTGGCATCTCAACAGGACAAGAAAAGGACCGGGTATCTGCAACGGCAACGGGAAAGTTTTAAGAAAGCCTATTCAGTAACATCAGCTATGGCAGTGAGGTCAGGTAGAGACCAAAAAGGGGTCACTGGGTTTAGCGACAAAAAGCCATACATGATGCTGCTGAGTGCAGTGTTGGTCACAAGGTGGGACTGAAACATGTTACTATGAAGAAGAAATACAGAGATGTGGGCAACTCGGTTCAGATCTGTTAGGAATGAAGTCAGTAGGGAAACTTAGGGCTGCATCCAGCGGAACTCATGACCTAAGAGATGATTTCACTTCGACTTGCAGGAAAGATAAGTACACTTCAGTACTGATAAAGGAAATAGTGTAGGGACCAAACTGAGCATTTGGCTGGGTATGAGGAGTGTCATCAGAGAAGATCGATCCCCAAGATGTCACAAATAATAGAACCCAGACTATAGTTAGGGACTGGCCCTGGGCAGAAGGGGTCACCTCTTACCAAGAGACAAAGAATGAGACTGAAGGGAGACTAAGTGTCAGCAGACAATTCTTTATTGTCCTGAATTGTTCTAGTGAGGGAAATTTCATATAAAATGTAGCATTCATTGGTACTTAGTAGGTGTTTGCTGAATACTAGCTTATTTAAAATCTGCTACAAATACTGCAAAAAGCTCTACAGTTTCTTTTTTTGAGGGGGGGGGGGCAGGTTCGAGACAGGGTTTCTCTGTTTAGCCCTGGCTGTCCTGGAACTCACTTTGTAGACCAGGCTGGCCTCGAACTCAGAAGTCCGCCTGCCTCTGCCTCCCGAGTGCTGGGAATAAAGGCGTGAGCCACCACACCCGGCCTTTTTTTGTATTCTTTTTATTTTATTTAAAAGTTTTTTTTTATAGTTTCATGTAAGAGTTGCATTTAGTGGTTGACAGATATCCTGATGAAGACACAGGTCCATTCCCTATACATGTGAAAATACATACACATGTCCACACCGCACACACACACATGCATATGAGGAAACACATTGCTTGTATGGAATGGAAGAAAATGTATAACCCATGCATGCAATCAGGGGTTAATATATAAAATATGTAAAGAAGTCACAACTCAATCATAGCAACAGAAAAAAAAAAAGCTTTTGGATTAAAAGTGGGCCAAAGACTTGAGCAATCATTTCTGAAATGTTTGTACAATTGGCCAATAAGTTAATGAAGAGGTGCTTACCATTAATGCCAGGGAACTATAAACATAAACCCAAGCAAGATGGCACGCACTCTAACTAAAGTGCTGTCACTAAAGAGTTAAAATAGAGCAAGTGTTGATAAGGATGTAGAAAAAAGAGAACTCTGGGATGTGGTTTTGGTAAAGCCATTATGAAAAATGGTACGGAGGTTCCTTAAAAAAATTAAAAAACAGAACCATGATGTGTCCAGCAACCATACATACCTTTGGGTATGTATCCAAAGCAAACAGAATCAAGTTCTTTGGTTTGGTTGATTGGTTTGGTTGATTGGTTTGGTTGATTGGTTTGGTTGATTGGTTTGGTTGATTGGTTTGGTTGATTGGTTTGGTTGATTGGTTTGGTTGATTACGTTTGGCTTGGGTTTTGAAGTTAGGGTCTTGCGGTGTAGCCCAGGCTGGGTCTTGAATTCATCATCCTCTTGTCTCAGTTTCAAGTGCGTGGATTATGAGTAAGTGCTTCAAATTAGTATTTTAAAGAGATGCTTGCAATCCCATGTTTATTTCAGAATTATTTATAAGAGCCAAGATTTGGAAAATACCTAAAGAAGATGAAAGAGTAAAGAAAATGTCACACACACACACACACACACACACACACACAAACACACACACACACACACACACACACACACACACACACTACTTTTTTTTAAAAAAGGAAATTTACCCATTTATAATGTGGCCTGGAGGGTAGTATGCTAAGTGAAAATACCCAGTGAAATACATCTCTTACATGTACAATCTAAAAATTGTCAAATTCATTTAAGAAAATACATTTCTTTTTCTGTAACTATTAACTCCACTTACCCACCATTTCCATACTTTCTAGATAGAACAATATAGATACAGATGACACACAAAAATACAATAGGAAAATTTTCTATAATCATAATAATCTAAGAAAAGACCCCACACTGAGAATTTGGGAATATATACCATAGTCTAGGAAAACTTAATATGAAATCCCAGATTCAATAAAGTAAAAATCATGGAAGGAATTGAAAATCCACTCATATGGCATTCTGAAAAAGGTGTAAGTATGCAGACTGTAAAAAGCCCGGGGGCTGGAGGGAAGGAGAAAGGGGTAAGTCGTCACTGGGAAGCAAGGTATTCTACACACTCTATAGAGTAGATACCATTACGTGTGTAAAAATCCACAGCACCAAACCACAGACTGCGGGTGGTGACTTGCCTGCCTATAGGTGCATCAGTTAAGATGAGTGCATTGTCTTCCAGAGGGAACAGCAGACGATGTTGCATTTTGTGGAGACTAGAGGCCACATGACAAATGTCTGTGCCTTCTGCTCAATTCTGCTGTGAAACTAAAACTGCTCTAAAAATAAAGTCTAATCAAAATCTGACAATATGTATAGGAACAAAAAAACATTTTTCATATCCCTTAAAACAAAGGAATAATAACTTTACAGAATTTAGGAGTTGCTTGTGAACTACTGATTCAAAACACGGCCAAAACTTTGCATTGTCTATGAAAAGATGAAATCTCTCTATCAGAGATCAAAACAAATAGAGAAAAAATATGCCAATCATTTAAATACACATTAAATCATTAAAGCTACACAGATAGCTTTCGGAATGCAAATGTGGGAATGGTTACAAAACTTAGATTTTAAGAATAAAACGTAGCAACTAAATTACTAGGCTATGTCTTTTAAAAGATTTTTTGTTGCCATTTGTGACTATTCTAAAAATGTAGAAAATATTAGCTACAAACAGCTTCTAAAGTTACAGATCCAGTGAGCCAGTTTCAGAAGTTTATGGCTTCAGGGCTACAGAGATGGCTCAGTCAGTAAACAGTATTTGCCACAAAAGTTTGAGGACTTGAGTCAGGATTCCTAGTACACATGTGAAAAGCTACATGTAGCAAGCAGCACATGCCTGTAATCCCAGCGTCGAGGAGGCAGAGACAGCAGGGTCCATAGGGCTTGCGGGCCAGCCAGTCTAGATGAATTAATTGGTGAGCTCCAGGTTCACTGAGAGATGCCATCTCCAAAACAAACTGGAGGGTGCCTGAAGAAGGCACCCAGTGTTGACCTCTTTCCTTCACAGGTACACACCTACTCACAAACACACTCACACGAACATGTGCACTCACACACTAAGGCGGAGACCAGCGAAGGAGGACATCCAACACTGACCTCTGACCCCCACATGCATGTGTGTAGACATACACATATCCATGCCCCTCCTCACACACATATAAAAGAAATATATGACTCTTTACATAGGCTAAGGGTCAAACCTTCATCTGCTTATAATCTCTCTGTATAGCCAAGCCTGATTTTGAACTCATGATCTTTTGGCTTCAGCTCCCAAGTAGTTGGTACTACAGTAGCTATATCACCAGGCCTGGCTCTGCACACCATGTCAAAAATTTGATTTCTGATTCTTCCATTAATGGAATTACCCACTGTACCTTATCCATCTGCATGTCTACCCTCGAGTTACTCCTTTTCATTGGATGCCTGTAACCCTCATCCATATGGTATACAGGAGAGAAGACAGGCTTTCTTTTTCAGTACTGTGTGTGCATGTGCGTGTGTGCACATTCGTGTGAGTACAGGTGTAGGATGTCACAGTGCAGGTGTGGAGGGAAGAGAACAATGTCCAGTGCTAGTGAGCACCTCCCACCTTGTTTGAGACAGGGTCTCTGTAGTTTGAGGATGTGTGTGCCAGGCTAACGAAGGATTCCCTTGTCTCTGCCTCCCGTTTTGCCACAGGAGCACTATGTTAGAGATGTGTGCTACCGTGTAGCTTTATGTAGGTTCTAGGAATCTGAACCCAGACCCTTAGACGCTTGGGTTGCCAAGTGTCATCCTCACTGAACCCTCTCCCAGGTAATGAATAGAGGTAATGAGTTGTAGACTCAGTGGAGCTTGGTCCTGCGTTTTTCACACTGAACTCATGAGTAACCACTTTCACCTATGCATGTCTTCCTGTGCAGACTACTTTATTGTCAGCTACAGCTGGTAAACATATACCATCCACATTAGGAAAACACGCCTTATTGTTTCTGCACCCACAGAAGCCAAGATGTGGAAATAAACTTAGTATAGCAACAGAGGAGCAAATTCTACACAACTACAGTATACAGCCACAATGAAGTGTTAGTCAACCTTTAAAATCCATAAATTCTGTATTCCTAACATATAGATGTGTCACTAGCAGTGAAAGCTGGTACTTAATGTTTCTGGCTGTACAGCCTAAAGAATTCTCCTAAAGACTTCGGCCTCCTGTTTAGGGGCTGGGAGGTGGCTCAGTCAGGAAAGGGTTTGCTGTGCAAACGTGAGGACCTCAATCTGGGGCCCCAGAACCTGTGTCAGAACTAAGCATGGTAGTTCTTCACAGCACTGGGGGAGAAGAGACAGGGAGACTCTCAGGGCTGCCTGTCCAGCCAGTCTAGCCAATCAGTGAGCCTGGTTTCCACAGTGAGTTCCATGCCAGCCAGAGCAACACAGTGAGACCTTGTCTCCCAAATCAAAACAAACAAAATAATAAGAGTGAGAGAACCCGGGGCTCTAGAGTTGGCTCAGTGGTTAAGAACAACTTCTTGCACCGGGCAGTGGTGGTGCACACCCAGCACTTGGGAGGCAGAGGCAGGTGGATTTCTGAGTTCAAGGCCAGCCTGGTCTACAAAGTGAGTTCCAGGACAGTCAAGGCTACACAGAGAAACCCTGTTTCGAAAAACCAACCAACCAACCAACCAACCAACCAACCAACCAACCAACCAAATAAACAAAAACAACAACAAAAGAAAACAAAAAAAGAACACTTGTTGCTCTTGCAGAGGACCTGAGTTCGATTCCCAGCACCCACATGGTGGTTCACAACCATCGGATCAAGGGGATCTGGTGTCCCTTTTTGACCTCTGTGGTACCAGGCACACACATGGTGCATATACACACACGGAGGCTATACACTCATACACGTAAAATAAATATAAAAATCTACCCTTTATAAACCACCCTAGAATCTCATTTACAAAAGAAGTTTCTTTAATATAAGAGAGGCTGGCATGGTGCTGAAAGGGCCAGGATATAGCTGTCTCGTGGGAGACTATACCAATGCCTGGCAAACATGGAGGTGGAAGCTCACAGTCAGCTATTAGATGGAACACAGGGTTCCCAAGGAAGAAGGAGCTCGAGAAAGTACCCAAGGAGCTGAAGGGGTCTTCAACCCTCTAGGTGGAAGAATAACCATGAACTAACTAGTACCCCCGGAGCTCATGTCTCTAGCTGCATATATAGAAGAGGATGGCCTAGTTGGCCATCAGTGGGAAGAGAGGCCCCTTGGTCATGCAGACTTTATATGCCCCAGTACAGGGGAACGCCAGGGCCAAGATGTGGGAGCGGGTGGGTAGGGGAGCAGGGCCAGGAGGGGGGAGGGTATAGGGAACTTTCTGGATAACACTTGAAATGTAAATGAAGAAAATATCTAATAAAAGTTGAAAAAAAAAAAGATAAGAGAGGCTGTTAATTCAGCCAGTTAGCAGCACCCTCCATGGCCTCTCCATCAGCTCCTGTTTCCAGGTTCCTGCCCTGCTTGAGTTCCTGTCTTCACCTCTTCAACAATGAATGAAGTGTACATTAATTAAAACCATTTCCTCCCCGAGTTGCTTTGGCCATGGTCTTTCATGACAGCAACGGTAACCCTAAGACATCAAGAGGCAATGGGCCGTGCTAATCAAAGCGGAGAAGTATAGCATTTCCGCTTTACCATTCGGGCAAGGGGGACCCCAGCCCTGAGCAGAGCAGTGGAGGCTGCCGTTCATGCTCTCTGTTTTCTACTGAAAAGGTTGTTTAATGAAAACTGCTTGATCAGAATGTGTAAAGGCAAAGGACTGCTTCATCTTAAAACAAAGCAAAAAAAAAAAAACCAATAAAGCGTTTTCTTTTTAAAGGAAAGGAATTGTGACATCACGGGTCTATGCTAAGATGAAGAGACCTTCCACATACTAAGTGAAAGAAGCCAATTAGAAGGCTAGTCACGTGATTCCAGCTGGGCACATGCTTGAAAAAGGTTGGCAAATTAATGGTCAAAACAAGAAGGGTGAATAGGCAGAGCTCATATTTTTCTTTATTTTTATTAGATATTTTCTTTATCTATCTTTCAAATGTTATCCCCTTTCCAAGTTTCCTCTACAAAAAAACCCCTAATCTCCCCCCCTCCCCCCTGCTCCCCAACCCACCTACTCCCCCTTCCTGGCCCTGGCATTCCCCTATACTGGGGCACAGAACCTTCACAGGACCAAGGGCCTCTCCTCCCATTGATGACCGACTAGGCCATCCTCTGCTACATATGCAGCTAGAGCCATGAGAGACACCATGTGTTTTCTTTGATTGGTGGTTTAGTCCCAGGGAGCTCTGGAGATACTGGTTAGTTCATATTGTTGCTCCTCCTATAGGGCTGCAGACCCCTTCAGCTCCTTGGGTACTTTCTCTAGCTCCTTCATTGGGGACTCTGTCAGAGCTCACATTTTTAAAGCAGTGCAATTATCCCGTAGGTTACTATGATGGTGAGTATATGCCATCGTATGATACACATCACCAACATGAACTTGATAGTCTATGAACCTTGGATGCAATGGTGTGTAAAGGCAGATTCCTGGTTCTCTGTAACAAATGTACCACTGTGCTGGGGGCTATCAGAAGGGAAGCTGTGTGAGCGGCAGGAGGCATATGGGAACTTTATACTTCTTACTCAAGTTTGCTCTAAAAATAAAGGCTATCAATGAAATGGGTATAAGTAAGACCCTCAGAGAACTCATAAAGAAAATCAGAGAACTGAGAGGTAAAAATGGGGGTTTCAAGGAGACAGAAACAGTCAAGTTTCAAGAGGCAGGTAATTACCACAGCTTTGGTTAGAGTACAAATGAGAAAACATAGAATTTGTCTGTGACTGATATTAGGAAAGTCAGTTTCAGTCACGTGGTGGGGCAGAACTTCCACTATAGGGTTGAGAGAAAAGGAATGCTTAAGACAGACTAAATGGATTATTCTTTTTCCTACAAAGTGTGGATTGGCAGGTATACAGAGAGGAGCCAGGAGCCAGGCACGGGCAGAGTGAGAGGTGCAGGGAATTGGTGAGGAACAGTAGGAAGGAGATTCCTTCCTTGGAAATGAGACTGCTGCTGAGGAGGGTTACCTCAGAGCAAAAGCAATACAAGGAGGCGAGACCTCCGAGGAAGTAGACAGGGCCCAAGGGACCTTACTTGTTCTCCTGGTTAAGAACACTTGGCTGCTCTACCAGAGGTCAAATCCAAGCAACCCCAAGGTGGCTCACAACCATCTCTAATGGGTTCCAATGCCCTCTTCTGGTGTGTATGAAGACGGAACACTCACATACACAAAACACATGAGGAGGGACTAACTGCCTTGCACATCCTGGGCCTGAGGTGGGACACACTGAAGTATGACACCTCCCCCCCCCCCAGGAATCTTAGGGCCTATAGCCCATTTCTGTCTATACCTTTCACCCATATAAGCCACAGAAAAAGATGGCAGTGAAACCCTCATCATTTCTCCTCCGGCTCACCATTTCTCGATGACCCATTTTCCAGGTACTATTCTCTTTCCTAACTCAGCCTGCCGTTCTGCCCCAACCCCCAACCAGGGCTGAAAAGCTCTCACATCCTGCCTCTTCGCCACTGTTCAGCTTCCTCTCCCATTCCGTTCCTTGGAAACATTTTAGAAAAAGATTTATTGATTCATGAATTTTATGTATATGAGCTCTCTGTCTTCATGCCCACCAGAAGAGGGAATCAGATCGCGTTACAGATGGTTGTGAGCTGCGGGGAGTTGTGGTTGTTCGGAATCGAACTCAGGACCTCGGGAAGATCAGCCCAGCCTGGGCTATATATATATAAGATGGTCAGGGAGGGGACCCTGATACTCTTTTTTGTTTTTGTTTGTTTGTTTGTTTTTGTTTTTCTGGCCTCTGCAGGTACAATGCACACACATGATACACGTGTATACAAGTAAGCAAAACACTCATACATGTAGAATAAAATAAATATATATTTAAAAAAGAAATCTTAAAAAAAAATAGAAACACCAGTCTTGACAACTAGACAAGGCCATTTAACTGTTAGCAGTAGTGTGGTAGTGTTTCTCTATTGGGCTCTTTTAAATCTCTCACCTCTTGATATCTGCCCTCCTACTTATTTATCTTATTTATTGTCAGATACAATGATACCCTATAAAGATGACATTTCCCAGCCTTCCTTACAATCAGACATGTTTACGATCATGCCTACAGACTGTGAACAGATGGGTTCCCCACCCCACCCCCTTTTCTCTTCTCCCATGGCTGGGATTGGGACGCAGGGTGAGCCAATGTCCACAGGGATGTGTCGATACCCCGGGAGCTGTGCCGATACCCCGGGAGCAGCAATATAAAGTGAGTCCAGGTCTCTGATAATGTGCCTGGGGAGAACCACACTAGCTAGCAGCTTGGACTTTATGTGAGACAGAACTCATTTTATTTAAGTCACTTATTTAAAAAACAAAACATAACTGCATGTATCTCCCGAGCCAAGAGGAGGAGCCCAGACTTCCCATCTCTTGATATAGTTTTGCAAGAATTAAACAAAAACAAGAAAGTAAGATATATACAAATACACATTCATCATTTTAGTCTTTGAAGACATTAACTTTAAGACTAACCCAAGTCCTCTGTTATTAGCAATATTCCAGATTCCTTAGAATTCAGCATCTTCTCTAGGTCTGGATTTGGTAGTATCCCCTAAATGAACACCGTAAAATGAACACAATCTGTTTTGTTTTGAGACAGGGTTTTGCTATGAAGACTAGGCTGCCTCAATTGGAGATTAAAAACAAACAAACAAACAAACAAAACCCCTGGGGGCTGGAGAGATGGTTCAGTGGTTAAGAGCACTGACTGCTCTTCCAGAGGTCCTGAGTTCAGATCCCAGCAACCATATATATGGTGGCTCACAACCATCTGTAATGGGATCTGATGCCCTCTTCTGGTGTGTCAGAAGACATCTATAGTATACTTATATACATTAAATAAATAAATAAATCTTTAAAAAACTTGCCCTTTTTTATCACACTCATGGACGTGATGCTATACAGTGCTTGTTTTTCTGTATGGGGCTTTTTTAACTTAGCATAATGCTATCCAGTCTCATGTGCCTTGCCACAAACACGAAATTCCTTTGCCTCTGAAGACTGAATAAATCTCCTTTGGATATGCCACGTTTCTTTTATTCAGTCACCTGCTTGTAGATACTTATGTTGTTTCAATGTCTTGGCTACTAAGTTCAGGGATCTTTTCAACATATTGCCGTCACTGTCTTGGGATAGATACCCAGAAGAGGGACTGCTGGGCCCAGGGCATAGACCTTCCAGTTTGTAGTCAGAGCGTTTAGAATATTGCTTAACTTTCGTTACTTTGTGACCTCAGTGTGGAAGAGGAGTTTTGAAAAACAAAACCTTAGCCAGGCTTGGTGGCACACACCTTTAATCCCAGTGTTCGGGAGGCAGAGGCAGGGGCATCTCTGTGAATTCCAGGCCAACCTGGTCTACATAATGAGTTCCAGGCCAGACAGAACTATATAGTGAGACCCTGTTTCAAAAACCAGACCAAACCAAACAATAAGTCTTGGTGTTTGTTTTTTTTTTTTTTCTTCTTCTGCTTCTTAGTGCTTTTTCATCCTAAAAATCAGCTCAACACAATGGTAGGGAAGTTGGAAACATTAATGCACATGAAAAGAAATAAATCTTAAAAAAAAACTCATGCAATTCGATAACTCTATTTCTATATAACAGCCTAAATAAGAACAGATGTGTACTATCTTGGTCACAGAGATGCTTACTATAGTTTATAAAATTATTAATAAAAAGGCTGGAAGAAAATTACTTCTGAAGGATTTAGTTCAATCATTAGAATTAACATAAGAGAATAATATGTAGCTATTTGAAATATTTTGTAGTTGAATACTTAATAACATGAAAAATTAACTGAAAATACAGCATGATATCATTTTGGTTCAAATAGATCAATGGCCAGGTCTGGTGGTAAATGCCTTTAAATACAGCCTTTGGGAGACAGAGGCATCTGTGTAAGTTGGAGGTCAGTCTGGTCTACATATTGAGTTCCAGGCCAACCAGAATAACATGGGGAGACCCTATCTAAAAATAAATAAATATGTGAACAAATAAATATGTATCAGTGATCACTGTGGGGCAGTAGTATGTATATATCTGTGTATGCATGCGTGCATGTATGTATAGGGACCAATGGAGGCTAGGTTACATACCAAAATATTAATAATGGTGGTAAGCTCTGCATGGTTAATTTATTGAAAATATTTGCTATTTTTGCTTCTCTAAGTTTTCTAACATGAAAATATTTTTACTTTTGCAATATGGCAAAAATTAACTGGAAAGCAGTACACGATGTTCAGTGAATTAAAATCTTGAAAACAAAGATGTTCTCTGGCAAAAACAAAAAAGAAATACTTTTAGCTTGTTTACAAAGTCAGAGATACAATACACAGATGTGTTCCTCACTTCCTGGATACTCCCTGAGTTCACATGTGTTTTTTCCACAAGTTCATGAGAAACTTGGGAACTTATTAGTTACCAACACAAACACACCACCACCACCACCACTACCACCACACACACACACACACACACACACAGAGAGAGAGAGAGAGAGAGAGAGAGAGAGAGAGAAATGCAAGGCAAACTGAGAAAACAAAGATATGTAGGAAAAGTTCCTTCCTTTGCTTAAACAGACCAGAATGAAACATGTCCTCATAACTGCAGTAAGCTTTAAAAGTGATTTACATACTTTATTAAGGGGAGTTCTGGAAAGATTCAAATAATACAATGTTCTGTTTTTCTGAAAGGTCTTCAAAAATATTTCATTAGGCAGCCGCTTGACTTCAGTTGAGTAGACCATTGTAACATTGCAATGTATTTTCTAAATGTTTTGTGAACTGTGGTGAGACCTAACCACTTGCCTTAACCATTTTTAATGTCACTTCCTCAAAATAAAGAGTTGTATATATTTTTTTCTAACTTCTTTTACCGATTAAACTTTCACAGAAGAATCTAGATCTTTCTAAAATTCATTTTCACTAATCATCTATAAACAGGCAAACCAGTATATGGATCTTCTAATGGGAATAAATAGGCTTGTGTGGCTCCAAGAGGCCAAGAATATAAGAAATACATGTACTGAAATAACTGTGCCTTCGATCAATTGTCAGGCCCACTGTCACCCTAGATGAAATATATTAAGCATACACCTTAACTCTTCATCTCCTCTAGAGACGTGGCTCTCAACCTTTCTAATGCTATGACACTTTAGTACAGTTCCTCCAGTTGTAGTGCCCCCCCCCCACAAGATTATTTCATTATGTTGGGTGTGGTGGAGAACATGCCTTCTGCACTGAATCTTAGCACTTGGGAGGCAGAGCCAAGTAGATCTCTGAATTTGAGTCAAGCCTGGCCTACAGAGTGAGTGTTGGGACAGCTAGAGTACACAGAGAAATCCTGTCTCAAAAACTAAATCAAAACCTATATATGTTTGTTGCTACTTCATAACTCTAATTTTGCTACTGTTATGAGTCATAATGTAAATATCTGATGTGCAGGATATCGGCTCTGACCCACAGGCTGAGAGCTTCTGCTTTACAGCCACGTCCAGTGTTTTCTCTGACCTCAAACAGAACAGAAAGGGCATTACCTCAACTTCCTGACTTCTGTCAATGACACACGGCATTGGCCACTGCATTATCACCTGTCATTTACTAATGCGAAAAGCCTGCATTCAGGTTCTCACCAGGCCCAGGTTATTTTCACAGCCTCTCATTTGTCTCTCCATCGCTAATCTATCTATCTTTTGCCACTTGAATCTAAACAGCAGCAGGCTGCCAGCCAGCCAGCTGGCTCAAATTCCACTTTAATCATGTTACGATGCAGTTTGAGAATACAATATTGAATTCTATCCTTTGAGCAGGGAAATCAAATCCTATAATGCCATTCAAAGCCCCTCTCTAACATCATCTGCTGCTTCTGTTCATGGGAACTCTCCCATCAGGCTGGTGTAGCACCAACCCTGTTAATGGCTTGTGCGGTCTCGCCTCTCACCTCTTTCTTCTCAGTGCAAATCCATCCTCTAGGTATGTTCAGCTGAACTACCCATGCAGATTTCAGCAACCATCATAACTGTAAATAAAAGACTTTTCCTTTTCAAAACTCCCATAGTGTCTGACCCACTGATTAAGCAGTAAGCCGTATGTCTCCCACCATCTAGCAACTGGACATCTATGATCCAATTTCATTAATTAGAATCAATTCCCTCACGGAATTTGTATTTGCTTTACTTCCCACATCCCTCAATAGGGAACTAGAAATCTAAGTGTTTAAGTGATATCTGGTGAACAATGACTTATCTGCACGTTTAGTTTTTGAACAAAGGCAAGTTGTGTGTGTTTGGTGTGTAACCTGTGTGTCCACTAAGACTCTTTTTCAACAATACAGACATTATTTTGGGTGGGGTCCTAAGGTTTGGTGATTCCTTAGAACTAAGTGGACTCAGCATACAGCCGTACTCATTGCTGAAGATACCACGGTTCCGGAATGCACAGCAGACTCAGCTCACAGCGATTCTAGCATCGGATTGGGGGCGATGCGCTGTCTGACAGGGACACTTAACAGGTTTAACTAGGACTGGCTGCTTAGGCAACTGTCTTCTGCTCAGCAGGATGCTAAGTCAGGCTCTCAGAAGGCATTTAGCATCAACCACATAGTTGTACAAACAGTCTAAGCGCTGTAAGCTACGCTTGTCATCCAGGCAAGAAGAACAGGACACTCATCAAAGGCACTCGTGTCAGCGGGCCTTCCTAGGATGACAGTCACGAGCCTGCTTTAACTCTTTTACACAGAAGTCATTTCATATTGCTATGGGAAAAATGTTAGTCTCAACCACTTATGACTCAAAAAGGTCCCCTAGCATAATTTTCTAAATTAAAATCTACCACCCAGAGACGATCTATTCTTTAGATTGGTACCTGCTATTCAAGCTGCACAATTTTGATTATTTCAGGTTTTCTATTTCTCCCTGTAAAGGAAGGTATGTTCTTTTTATTGATGTGTGTATATGCACACACACGTGTGTTTTAGGGCTGACTCATGTACGCCAGGCTTGCATCCTTCTGCTTTTACATCAAGTTCTGGGACTGCAGTCTGCACCACCATACCTGGCTCAAGGGATGATTCTTAAACCAACACTTTGGTAGGATAAAAAAGTTGGCAGAAAATCTAAGCAAACGTCTTCATCACCAAATGCCAAAATACATTCGTTTTCGGCACACCATCGGAGGAAACCCTCAAGATGTCCTTAAATCACTGACTGCTCGAGTTTTCCAAATATTAGCTGTAAATGCCTAAGTAAACCCACGCAGGGTCATCACGGTGGGACTGAGGTTTGCTAAGCCCTGGTTTGGGCACTATTAACCTCAATTCTCTTCATAAAGCCAGATTTTAGTTGGAGGAAAGGTTTGTTTAACATAGGCAACCTGACTTTTATTTTTTCCTGTGCGGAGAAATTAATTATAGCCCTTGTACCTTAACTTACTAGGCAGCTGCCGACTCAGACGCTCTTCAACAGCACACACCTTTTTCCTCTGCCTGACATCATGCTGTCTGAAGTTAGACCTGGGCTAGAAACTTGGCATCTCACGATCAGACAGGAGGGGATCTTGGGAAGGTCTGCTTCCTAAGATTCAATTCACTTACTAGCATAGTAAGACTCTCCACCTCATAGCTCTGCCTAGGGTAATAAGTAAGAAAGTATGTTTAAACGGCCCAGTGGACAAGTGTACTGGGAGTGAGGAGTGTGTGTGTGTGCGTGTGTGTGTGTAACGGTCAGACAGACCTCTTTTGATGACTAACTAGCTTGTGAGATGAAGCAAGCCAAATCAACAACACTCCATGCAGAAAAGGAGGTAGAAGAGAAAGGTGGTAGGCCCATGTTCTGACCACCAGGTGGTCCCATTGAGGCAGAGGCTTAAGTCTATCCATTCCAAGTTGGGGGAGGAGGTAAGAACCCTCCAGGAAAACTTTGTCTAGGCCTCAGAGTAAGGCTGTCACTTGATCCCCCCCCCCCCCCCCCCCCCCCCCCCCCCCCCCCCCCCCCCCCCCCCCGCATGGCGTTCAGGATTTCCATCGCAAGAGCTAGGAAGTTACACACACACACACACACACACACGTGTATGTATGTATGTGTGCGTGCATGCATGCATGCATGCATGTATGTATTTTTTTTCCTTCCCACAGTTCATTGTTCTCTGACAGCAGTGTTGAAATGGTTGTATAATCAATTAGCTGAATGTCTACAGGTTTGGCATCACAGTTAAATATTGAAAATTATCCTCAGTGGATTTTTAAAAATAATTTTGAGGATCAATAATGCCACGTACATCTGTTCATTTAGGCAATTAGGCGTTTCCTGGCTTCCACGGGATTCATTATTGCCACAGAGGACAGTTTTCTGGCTTCCATCCCACAACCCATTGACATTTTTTCCTTTACATTATTAATGGGACAACAGCTAAAAAGAATTTTTTTAGGGTAAAAATGAAGTATATGTAGACAAACTATATATTGACGATTAGCCCCTTCTTCTTGACTTTAAGAACTTAAAAGTTCATTCCAAAACTTCTTCCATTTATTTTGTTTTCCTGTACAGAAAAATATCTAAGAGCAAATCTATCAATCTGTAACCTGCCCTTAAACTACTCAAGGAATCCTGCCATACATGGCTGCGTTCTGTCACCTGCTGCCAGATTCTTTCTCAGTGTCTAGGTGCTCATTTTAAAAGGACACAGAGGACAAGGTCTGAGCTCTCTTGATTCTAAGTCCTTCACTGAGACCCACTAGTGGCCACTTGAAGATGGGTAATTGAGGATATAAGCACATTAACTGGAGACATAGCTCTAAGGCAAGCCAAAGACTACATAGTCTCCTCTGCCAGGAACACTTGACTCAAGTCAAGCCCGACCAGGCGTATCCCAAGCTCTATCGTGGCCACCCTAAGTCCCAGTAAAGTCTCAGGAATTCTATCAACCACAGGCGGTTCTACGGTACAAGAGTGGGAGCTCTTGTACTGTAACAGTTTGGGTCATGTTTACTTCTCAAAGCTTTAAGGTCTACTTTGGATTTTGCAAATATGGGGAATGTCATTGGAGAAACCAGAAGCATCCTTTCTGTGTCTCCACCATTCCCATTCCTAAAGAACTGGGGGGAAAGCAGACTCAGGGGCCACCTGAAGATAGGAGCGTGGGACAACCAGCCCAGCCCACTGCGAAGCACTTGGCGCCGTTTTTTTTCGATGCCCTGGCTGATTTCAGACTCGTCTCTGGAGGACGATGAGTTCACCGAGCTGGCAGCTCGACAGAGCAAAGGGGCCAAGCATGGAAAGGGATGCTGGCCGTGCAAGAAGCCCCTGACCGCGGGCGGGCGCGGGAGAGCAGCTCCCGAGGCTCGTTACCTGGAGGACTCGGCGGTGAAGCTGCCGCCGTCCAGCAGCCGCATCTTGCAGAAGAGGACCCCGTTGACGAAGGGCACCGAGGAGAGCTCCTCGAGCTCGAAGTCCACCTTAAACTTAAACTTCTTCTTCTTCATCATCGTGAGGGCCAGGCGCCGGCGAGCGGGCTGCGCGGACGGGCGCCGCCTCCTCAGCTCGGCCGAGCCTCGGATCCGCCCAGCCCCATGGCCCGGGCCGCGAGCAGCGCGTGGGGGCGCAGCCGGCGGGCGCCGCGAGTCGGCGGGAGCCGGGGCCGCCTGTCGCGGCGGCAGCCCGGGCCGGAGAGCACCGGCGGCTGCAGCGCGGACCCCGGCCGCCCGCGAGGAGCGGTCGCCTTGCAGCTCGCCCGGGGAGTGGGCGCCCTTTCCGTACCGCCGCCGCCGCCCGTCTGATCGCGAGCAGGGAGAGAGGCGCCGCTAGGAGAACCGTCGCCGCCGCCTCCCGGCCCGGGGCGCCCCCAGCGGCCGCGGCCGGAAGCGCACCCAGCACGGAAGCGGGCGGTCCGCGGAGGGTGGAGGAGCTCGGGGCGGGCGCGCGCCCCGCCGGGGAAGCTGGGCAAACTAACACGCGACAGCAGCGAGCTCGGCACGCCTCCCCGGGGTTAAAAAAAGACAAACCCAGCCGAAAAAGCTTCCTTCTGCAGCTTCCTCTGCGCCTTTCCTTTCTGGGTTTGCACCGCCCCCCTTTCTTCCCCTCCCCCTCCAGTGATTTCATGGCCTCTGGGTTTGAAGATAAATAGAGACAAATAGAATCCCAAGCCAAAAAAAAAAAAATCTTCTTTAGGGTCTCTAAAATCCACTAGCTCTTAAACATTAGATGAAAGTCGGGTAGGAGAAAGAAAAAGATTTAAATGTGCTGTGGCCACACCAAGTGCCCAAGCAAGGGGCTGTGCCTTGTGTTTCCTGTCATTGATGGCTTGTTTATTGAATTTCTGACACCCGGGAAAGAAAAAGGACCAGAGAAGTTAAAATACTTTTCCCTTTAAAATCTGTACATACTGTGAACACATGGAGTCAGATTCTGAAGGCACACTTAAAAAAATTCTTTTTAGATGAATATCAATTGCCTACACACACACACACACACACACACACACACACACAGTCTCTACTGTTAAAATGTATGTTATCAACGTAACTGCATACTGTTTTTAAGGGGTGGTGGTGCTTGTAGTTACGGTTGTTTGGTTTGGTTGTAGTCAAGGTCTCTAGCTCAGGCTGGCTTCAAACTCCCCATGTAGCTGGATGATGTTGAACTTGTGATCCCAGTGTCAGTGTGTTTGATACTCTTAAACTGGAGTTATAGACAGTCGTGAGCTGCCCTGTGGATTTGAGAATTGAACCAGGTTCCTCTGGAGCTGCTGGGCCATCTCTCCAGCCCATTTATTTATTTATTCATATAAAATATTTTAATTGCCTAAACCACCAGTCACTGGCTAGATCCCATGACCAAAACCCCAAACCTGCTTGTAATAATTTTAAATTCCTGGGCTGGCCACGATGGATCAGTGTTAAAGAAACCTGCAGGACACGGGTTTCATCCCTGGAATTCACATGGCAGAAAGAAACAACCATCTAATCCCGCAGGTTGGCCTCTGACCTCCACAGGTTCACTGTGAGGCATGCACACCTACAAATACACTTGCATTATATAAATACTAACTGAATAAATAAATAAATGTATTTTTAAACCCTTTAAAGACAAAACCGGGCTGCAGTGAAATATCGGTGGGTAAAGGGTCTTGGTGCAAGCCCGACCTCAGGAGCGCCCATTGTGTGACTTCAATCCTGAGAACCCAGGTAAAAGTGGAAGGAGAACCAACTCCACAAAGTTGTCCTCTGAGGCCCGAACACCACCATGGCATGCATGCTTACACACACACACACACACACACACACACACACACGTCTCTCACCCCCGCACAAGAATAACACTACATAACAATTTAAAAAAGGCAAAACCTAAGACAGAAAAAAAAAATCCTAAATTTAAATGAAGTACAAATTGGAATAAGAAATGACGAACTGAATGAATAAAGTGATGGCTTTATGGATTTTAAAGACTATCTAGGATTTGGGAGAAAGTAGGAGGTGTTCCAGGTGAGGAACTAGGAGAAATAAAGACTCAGATAGGGTTTACTATTTGGGCGAGGGGAATTTGGTGGTTGAAGTTTGCTGCCTTGCGGGACAGAAAGAGATGGGGCGGGGCGGAAATGTTAGTGGACTTCGATGTCTGTAGCTTGCAGAAGCAGAGGGACTGAACACTGCGATCAGAAAGGCAGGCTGGGGATAGGGGAAATAATGAGAATCTTCACTGTTTACAGGGAGCAAGGCTGAGCCTTCCTGCCTGTGAAAGGTTAAGGTTGAAAATATGCATTTGGGAATTGTGGTAGTCACTGATGGCGGAAGCCCAAAAGGCGGGTAGGAGTGAGTTGCCCTGGAGAATATTTAATGGGCAGATGGAGGGGGAGGTGATTGTGAAGGCTTCCAAGAACAAGCAGCCTGAGAAAGAAACCAAGAGAGATGGCCTAAAAGTCAAGAGAGAGTTCAAACCTTGTAACATTAGTTAAGATCTGCTGGGGTACTGGATGCAGAGACAGGAGGATTCTTGGGGCTTGCTGGTAGCTAGTCTAACCAAATTGGCAAGCTCTAGGTTGAATGAGAGACCCTGTCTCAAAAAGGCATTGAGGAATGATGATATAAACACCGGATGTTGGCCTCTGGCCTACACACACACACACACACACACACACACACACACACACACACACGCGCACTGCAAATCCTGAAAAGAAGCTATAGAATTGAAGAGCTCATAGGTCATTGGTAACCTTGGCAAGAGAATTTCCCATAAAAGATAATCTTGGCAAAGTGATATTAAAATAGTCCTGCAAGTGAGCAGAAGATAGCTATGAGGAAGGATGATTAAAAGGGTTTTTCTGATTTTTGTCACTGAATGAGAGCTGACATTAGTCCAAGGAGGGTTTAAACCTTTTAGCGGAATCCAGGATCTTTCTAGTACTTACTGAGCTTCTATTCCGTGTTGAACACCTTATAGATCTGAGTTATATCACAGCTGCTACATCCTATGGAGGACACAGAAAAATAAGCCGAGTTGTAGTGTAATGTAACAGCTAGTGATCTGTGAGTGATGGAGAAGCGAGCAGGCTGGGATAGAAGAACGATAACACCTGCTAGCGAAGTTAAGTAAGCTTGTAGAAGGCTTTCTGGGATCCGTGACATTATTGCTGAGGCCTGAGGGGTGGGGAACAATTTCTATCCTATTCTCATGCTGAGAGACTCAGAGGAAGAGATACTATGTTGCAGAGGGAACCGAAATTACTTCTGTCTGTCTGCAGTTTAAGAGTCCTACTTGGAAACGGGTATAATCGAGAGCCATTGTTGTCTTAAACCAGAGGCGTGACATATTCAGAGCTGCATTTTATAAGGATCTCCAGCTGTAGTAACACTGGAAGGCAGCCTACAGTTTGATTATTAAACACCTGGCATGAGTCAGGCCGAAGGCAGGAAGCAGTCCCGTACTCCCAGTGTTTAAAAGAGGAAGGCTCTATGAAAGGATTCTGAACAGTGCCAAGCCAGGCAGAGAGGCTGGGAGAAACAGCCCTGCCACCCCTCACCTCCTCTGTTCTGATCTCCTGCAGGTGCTTCCCATGATTCCAAGCCAGCCCAAGCCCAGAGTAAAGGAGCCTGAGAAATGTGGTTTTGAGGAGACAGACATGTGGGGCATAGAGGGGCGAGAACAGAGCCAAGCAAGAGGCCAGAAAGCTGTGAGCCCACAGTTGATCCAGCCAGCATTCCCTTTGGAAATCTGTAGGATATTGAATGTCAAGACACACCACCACCTGTTTGGTCTACCTTCATTTTCTGACCTATGAAAGTTTGCACTTCTCAGTTGGCTTGTAGGCAGGTATGGCTATGTGTCTTATTCTAACCCAGTGGTTTTCAACCTTCCTAATGTGACCCTTTAATATAGTTTCTCACACTGTGGTTTCCCTCCAACCATGAACTTATTTTGGTTGCTACTGCACAACTGTAGTTTTGCTACTGTTGTGAATTGTGTTATAAATATTTTTGGAGAGGTTTGCCAAAGGGGGTCACGACCCACAGGTTGAGAAACACTGTTCTAGCCTCTTCTCTGTGAGAGGTAAGGCACCACATCCAGGATGCGACGGAGCAAATATTTGATCGGCTTTCTGTACCGTCTCTCCCCGGCCATAGTAGTTATGGGGGAGACCTTGACCTGAGATGGAAGATCCACAAAATCATAAGAACTCTGACCTCTGACAAAGAACAGAGAAACTGGCCACACCTCCAGGAAACATTATGGGTTGAGCGAGAGATTTGTATCAGGCCAGCAAGATTTGGAGACTGTGTGTTATAACAACTTGAGGCAGGTCTATTTTGATTAGAAGGCAGATGCAGAGACGATAATAGGAAACTGCTACTGACTCTCCCATCATGAGGACCTTAAGAGGAGTCTACATATCACATTCATGTCACCAAAACTTGCTTGCAAATGGCCACAAATACCAAGATATAGCCTGTATTTACTTACTCCCATTTTTATCCTAAGTGTATCTTGTTAGCAGAACTGATTTGAACCTGTACTTTGAATGCCAAAGGAATCTTAAGGGTGTAATTTTTTTTTTAAACCTTTCCAAACTCTTCTAATAGCACGGCAGAATGGAAAGTAACAAGCCCGAGCACTTCAGCCTCCATGGTGCAGGTTCCCCAAAGGTAGAGATGGTTAGGCCAGCTAGTCATCTTCCTATCTCCTGCAAAATATGGTATATCTGATATTAGTAGATAAGCCAATAAGTGTTTCTTGACATTACTTGGCTTTATGGACCAGTCCTAAGCTGTGTTTCACCTTAGGTGAAGTAACAGAGCTACAAGATACATTCCCAGACTATGTTGCTGCCAAAAGTTGCAGCCTGCTCTCTAACAGGCTGGAGCATGACACAGAGCCAGCAGGCTTTTCTCTTCTCCCCCTTTCCCTCTCTTTGGATAAAAACTGTTAGGTTACATTCCTAAAGCTAGTCCCCAAGGTCCAGTCCCTTATTTGGCCACTGACTCATTCCTGAGACAAAACATCAAGGTTCAACAATCAAATTCATTATTTGGTTAACACATCCAATCAGGCTTACCTTATCACAGCCTCTCCTTTTTCTCCTTAAAAACCCACTCCTGAAAACAAACAAACAAACAAACAAACAAAAAAAACACTTCTTGCTGCTGCTGCTGCTTGCTGTCTGCCTTTATTTGATCCAAATGTAGCCCCTGTCCCCACCCCTGACTGCCCCTCCAAGGCACTAAATCTTCTTGCTGAGAACTTGGTGTCTGGGTGTGTTCCATGTCGACTCTGAGGGGCCATCCAATCCCTACAGGGTTGACAGTTTTCATAGTACTCTCTACTATGAGATGGGTGTGGTGGAAAGGGGAGGTAGAGGTGGAGGTGATGTGTTAGCCAGACATTCTGTTTCTGTTACAATACCCAAGAAGAACAGTTTTAAAAGAAGGAAAGACTTATCTTTGCTCGTGATTTCAGCGCACAGATGGGATTTCAGTCCCATTGCTTTGGGACTTAGGTAAGGCAGAACACTATGGTAGGAGAGCTTATGGTGGAGGCTGCTCGCTTGCCTCACGGTGACCAGGAAGCAGAAGGAAAGAAACAGGAAGGGAACAGAGATGAAAGATGCCTCAAAGCCACCCCTCATCCCAAAACTCATCTCCTCCACTCAGACCCAACTCCTAGGTTCCCCCGCCTCCTAAGATGGTGCTACCAGCTAGGGACCCAGTGTTTATCTACATGAGCCGGAGGAGAACATTGCCTATTCAAAGCAAACAGATAGACCGAGGAAAAGTAGCTATAGCAAAAGAAATTATGGAAGTTAAAGCTAGGTTCTGTTGTAAATAAAACTCAAAAGTAACAGTGGGTTAAGTATGACAAGAAGGTGGAAGGAAGAGAGGTCTGTTCTCTTCCCCTAAGAATGCCTCCTGGAAGATACACAGTCCATTCTTATTTAAATCCCATCAATGCCAGGCTTCACCGAAACCTCCCACAGGTATTCTTCTTTTACTTCTGGCATCTGTTGGTTGGATTTTGAAGTCAAGGGAAACTGACTTCCCTTGGAAGTTACATAATAAAGACGACAGAGCCTAGGTCCCTAGGTGACTGAGTAGCAGAAATTAACCTTTCCTTTCCACCTCTAATGCTTACATTGAACTGTAATATGAACAAGAAATGTGGTGGTTTGAATATGCTTGGCCCACAAGGAGTGGTACTGTTAGGAGGTGTAGCCTTGTTGGAGAACATGCAGCACTGTGGGGGTGGGCTTTGGAGAGCTACTAGGCTCAGGCTCCACCCACTGTGGAAGAGAGCTTCTTCCTACCTGCTTGAGGATGCCAGTCTCTCCTGGTTGCCTTCAGATCAAGATACAGAACTCTCAGCTCCTTTTTTTAGCACGATGTCTATCTGCATGCTTCCTGCTACAATGATAATGGACTAAACCTCTGAAATTATAAACCAGTCTCAGTTAAATGTTTGCCCTTATAAGAGTTCTCTTGGTCATGGTGTCTCTTCATAGCAATGGAAACCCTAACTAAGACAAGAAACATTTTTTTTTTTTACTAAAAATATTTGAAGTATTCTTGCAAAAAACAGCCTGCAATACATTCATACAAAAACTGTTACAGAAGCAGTGTATAATTATAAAAATGTCAAACTACTTAGGCAGGAACAAGGAAACTTATTGAAGATTGAAAAAATAGGAAGCCTTGATAGGTGTCTTGGTCCATTTTTGTTGTTGTTGTTGCTAAAAGCATAATACCACAGACTGGCTAAGTTATAAAGAGTTTCATTTTGGCTCATGGTTCTGGTCCAAGGTCAAATGCTGACATGGTACAAGCCATCCTTTGCCTGGCAAGAGCCCAGAAACTTGGAAGAGACCTAGCCAAATTGGCTTTTATAGCAGACTCACTCTAGATTGCCCATCAACCCATCAATCCATTAATTACATGATTGAATAAATCCATTCATGAGGGCAGTGCTCTAATCCTCTCTGAAAGGTCCCCCTTCTTAATATTTCATAATAAGGCTTAGATTTCAATACACAGTTCAAACCACAACACAGGGCATTTGACCAGAGTTGCCTGCAATGATTTGGAAGGAACACATGATACCTATAAATCCCACAGCTCTATAAAAATGTTGGAAAAATGAGAATGCTGGTGGGTTATGCTTCCTGGCTGCATCAAACAAGATAACTACAAACACGAGATGGACTCATACAATAATTAGCAGGTCTCCAGGCACAGAAAAAAAAAAAAGAAACAAAGTACTGGAAACTCGAAGCCTCAGGGGATTGGAAAAAGAATGGCCGCTCTATTTTTCAAAGAATAGAAAATAAAATTGAAAAAGCTTTTGAGCAATGAAGGCCCATTAAGATCCAGCCGCACAGTAAAGATTAGATTAGGGTGTGGCTCCACATTAGAGTCTAATGGTCTCCACACAGCCACCTTAAACCAAAAGGGAAAGCCCTAGGAACAAAGCAGCAAAGGAAGAAATCAAGACTAAGAATTATCTGTGGGATACTTTCATGCCGCTGGCTCATGGAACTGACTGGAAGCAAACTGATAAGCAGTCTCAGGTTCTGAGGGACTAGACTGCTAAGTGTACATGGATCTGTTTTTAAAAGTTGTGTTTCATACCCACTTCACATTCAGCAGTAGAGAGAAACTTCCAGAGGACAGAAAAATGACCATACAGGGCCATGAACAAAGAAGGCACCTCACCATTATGCCATCACAGAGGCATAATGTGTCCTCTCGTTGCTTAGGAGTAGGGAAAGATATTTCATTAGCTCATGGTTCATGAACCAGTGATATGTTGTACCAGAGCAGTGTGTCGTGGGGACTGCCCTGTGCACTGTAGAATGTTCAGAAACATCCCTGTCCTCTAAGCATGTCCCTCACTCTCAGTGTCTCAGTCAAAAGTGTATCCAGATGTTGCCTAATATCTGCTATGGGACAAACTCACTCCCATCAAGAATAAGTGGACACAGTATGTTGTAGAATTATATCCAGGGAAACTCTTGGGCATTACCTCGGTGTTCTATACTGTTGAGCTTCAATGCAGTGACCATGTGAAAGCTTAGGCCATCTCACTTGGTGAGGGAATGAGTGTATTATTTGTTTTGCCAAGAGGATGAAATGTCTTAGTTTGTGTTTCCATTGCTGTGACACATGACCAAGGCAGCTCTTATAAAGGACAACATTTAATTGGAGCTGGCTTACAGTGCAGAACTTTAGTCCATTATCATCATGGCAGGAAGCATAGCAGCAAGCAGGCAGACATGGTGTTGGAGGAGGAGCTGGGAGATCTTCATCTGAAAGCAGCCAGGAGGAGGGTCTCTCCTTTGTACTGGGTGGAGCCTGAGCATAGGATGTGAAAGCCCACCCCCCCAGAGTGATACTCTCCTTCCAACAAGGCCCCACTATTCCAACAAGGACAACCCTGCTAACGGTGTTACTCCCTGTGGGCCAAGCATTGAAACACATAAGTCTATTGTGGTCAAAGCTATTCAAACCACTACATCTAGTGACCAAATGGATAGCCTATGGCATAAATTTCTGGGTCATCATGAAATATGCTTGTTTTAGCAGATAGTTCGACAACATTTTCCAGTTTTGGGCTTGGTCTGCACGAATCTTTTGCACGTGATCCTTCTGCTCTGTTTATCCGATGGTTAGATGCTGCTATCAAGGATACTCTTGGAAGACAAGGTAATGAAGCCTCCACCAACTTGGGTCCCCAAATACCCTACTTGCTTTCCCAATCCCACAGACCGGAATATTGGCCTGAAAGGACCATTCTTAATTATCATTTAATTTAAAGCAATAGTAATAAAGTTATTATTAGAGGTACTGAAGGTTGGACCTAGGATGTCTTGTTTGCTAAGAAAATGGTCTACATTGAAAATATTCTCAGCCCTTTAATTGTTATTAAGAAGCAGTAAAATATACATAAACCATACCATCTTAAATCTTTGAAATGTGCAGTTCAATGATGCCTATGTATATCATTTTGCACCACTCTCCTTCCCAGAACTCTTGAAGAATGGAGAATCTGTATCCATTGGACAGTAACCAAAGTACCTCCCACAGCCTCTGGGACCATTCTACTGTTTCTTCACAGATTTGACTGACCTAGCCACTGTATATAAATGGGATAATGGTATTTGTACTTTTGTGACTAGCTTATTTCTGTTAAATGTTTAATTATTCTTTTTGCCTTTCCTAGGGATTGAATCCAGGGCTTCATTCATGCTAAGATGATACTCTACCACAGTGCTTAAACATTTTCTTTTTTCTCTTTCTTTTTTCTTTTTAGATGATTTAGGATTTTAATGTTCTTCATATAGTCAGTTGAAAACAGTAACAACACATGAACAACCGGAAAGGACCTCAGCAAAGATATGGAATGTACAGTGTTGCCCTGGTCAAACTACAAAAACAGTCGGGTAAGGATGTAACTGAGTTTTGTTTAATAGCCTAACCAAAAAATACAGAACCAACCATTTCTTCTAGTTGTGGCAAGGAGAGGAAAGGTGGCTCATGGAACTTCTAGATCCTTCTCATGAAGCAGCTTTAACAGGCAGCAGGTAGAGGGTTCAAGTGTCCACAATAGAGGACAGTCAGGCACAAAGTCGTGGGCTGAACAACCTCTAAAAGCCTCTGCAGTATACAGATCCAAAATGCTCACGAGTCGCTTAGATTTCCAAGCCACTAAAATACACATTGTGTGCCTGGAGTGGGTAGGAACTTCTCAAATAAATGCTTATTGCCTAAGTGAACCTTCAGTTGTTGTTAATTTATAATATTGTTCAATGTATTATGTTGTATTTAATTTATAAATTTGTAGTGATTTATGGTTTTATATATAAGTTGATACAACTAACTTCAGTTTAAGTTTAATATTACCGTAGAAAACATACCATAGAGGCTGAGGACATGGTGCATGATCAGTTAGAATGCGGGCGGTCAGATACCAGCACCCCCACAAGGCAGCTCACAAATTCAGGGGAACTTCAGCTCCAAGGGATTGGACATGCCCTTCTTGCCTCCATGGGCACCTTTTACACACACACACACACACACACACACACACACACACACACACACAAACACATACACACACACACACACACACACACACAGAGATCTTTAAAATAAGAAAAAGTAATTTTAATAATTTAAATCACCATCCGGCCACTGTGATCCCCATGAAAAAGCTTGTGGTGAAAGGGGGTTTGGGAGGAAACAAAGAAACAGAGGTAGGTGTGATGTTCATCTTGACTGCATGCTTCCCGCCTGTAGAAGGTGGAATCCCTGCTGTTGCCAATTTCAAGCAACAAGAATGGAAAAAGCTCTGAATCAGGCCAGAGAGGTTGTAGTGCCCATAGGAACAAGGGTGAGCTGAACCTGGTAGCATGAGCCTGTAATCTCAGCTACATGGGAGGCTGAGGCAGGAGGATTACAAATTCAGGTAAGACCTCATCTTAGAGTAATAAATTTTTAAAAAGTAAACCAAAGAAACAGCAGTGGGGATGAGCAAGCAGTGGCTGGGCTTGTAGTGCTGGGTGGAGAGGACTTGCTGAGCCTCAGCCCTAGGGTCGGGATGGAGGGCGGAGTGGGTAAGGAACGAGAATCATTGCAACTTCCCATATCCCTTGTGCCGGCTAATTTCTATGTTAACTTGACACAGCAAGAGTCACATGAGAGGCGGGAACCTCAATTGAGAAAATGCTCCCATAAGATCTGGCTACAAGGCATTTTCTTTTCTTTTTCTTTCTTTTCTTTCTTTTCTTTTTTTTTTTTTTTTTTTTTGGTTTTTCGAGACAGGGTTTCTCTGTATAGCCCTGGCTGTCCTGGAACTCATTTTGTAGACCAGGCTGGCTTCGAACTCAGAAATCTGCCTGCCTCTGCCTCCCGAGTGATTACTGTGTGAAGGCTGAGTCCACTGTGGGTGGGGCTGCCCATTGTGAGTGGGGCTGGTGGTTCTATAAGAAAGCAGGCTGACCCAGGGTACAACCCACAGGTCAGAAGTTTAGCAAGCAGGGAGGCCCAAGTGAGGATACTTCAATCCCACTTAGAAGGGAGAACAAAATAATCACAGGTGACAGGGAGGGAGAGACCTGGGTGGGAGAGGGGAGGGGAAAAGGGGAACAGGAGAGAATTCCAGAGGAGCAGGAGAATAAATGGAAATATGCAGCTTCTGGGGGCGAGAGAGGTCGGAGAACCCTCTAGAAAGTCCCAGAAAGCTGGGAGATGAGAGACTCTCAGGACTCAAATGGGGGTGAACTTAGCCAAAATGCCCAACATTGGAGAGAGGGAACTTGAAGAATCCACCTCCAGTAGATAGATATGGCCCCAAGAAGAGGGACAGGGTTACTAACCCACAGTCAAAATTTCTGACCCAGAATTGTTCCCCTCTTAAAGAACTGCAGGGACAAAACTAAAGAAGAAACTGAAGGAAGGCTGCTCAGTGACCAGCCCAACTTGGAATCCATCTCACGGGGGGCGGGGGGCGGGCACCGAGGCCTGACACTGTTACTGATGGTATTATGTGCTTACAGACAGGAGCCTCGCTCGGCTGTCCTCTGAGAGACCCTACTAGCAGTTGACTGAGACAGATGCAAGTACTTACACCCAATCATTGGACTGAAGTTGGGGACCCCTATGAATGGATTAGGGGGAAGGATTGAAGGATCTGAAGGGGATGGCAACCCCATAGGAAGACCTGAAGTCTCAATTAAACCGGACCTCTGGGAGCTTCCAGAGACTGAGATACCAACCAGGAAACATACACAGAATTGTCCAAGGCCCTGGACACATATATAGCAGAGGACTGCCTGGTCTGGCAGAAGGAGGGGGAAAGGGAGGGAGGAAGGGGGAGAGAGAGGCGGGGGAGGGAGAACACTATTTGGCTTTGATAGAAAGACACACTATAGGAGCTTAAATAATTCTATAATGAAAACTGTATCTCTTGAGCCGACAAGGTGATTCATAGGGAAAGGTGTGCTTGGCTCCAGAGCCTGGTGCCTTGTGTTTGGTCACTGGAATCACTGGAATCCAGGTACAAGTAGAATGAGAGAACTGACTCCCAACGTTGACCTCTGACCTCTGACTACGACGTGTGCTCTCCCCTGCCACCCCTTATGTCCACACACGAGAATTAATGAAGTTTTAAAACAGTAACAGCGAACGCCCTGTCTTTGGCTGCAGAGCAGAACAGGCGTCTGCTGAGACAGAGAAATGACCCTGCCCTGTCTTGAGTCGAGTCCTAGTCTGCCTGATAAGAGGACAGTATCTCTGAAGGAAGACACAGTTTCTTTCTGAGGCTCCTATTTGACGCCTATGGCTTGATCTCTTTCGTTGTAGTTTTGTTTTAATCTACGTTCAAGTTTCTATGCAAAGGTGGCAAGCTGCCTTTGTAGGTCTTAAAAGCGGACATTTAGTTATACAATTCTCTGTCACAAACAGCAGTGTTTATTCAACTCTTTCCTGTCAGGATCTAACTAGAGTGGGTTAAAGTTGTTCAACTGAACGCTTACGAGCATCCAAAGTGCCCTAGGCCCTAGCTTCTTCATCTGTGGCCAGCAACTCACACAGGGTTGTGTAACTAATGTGGGGGCTGTGAATAATTTAGCAACAGTAAAGTTTTCTGAATGTGCAACAACCAAAGGTTGATCCCTAGTAAGACGTGTAAGGCAGCCAGCGTGTTTCTTGTACCTCATCCACGTTTCTCCCCTCCCCACAGCCTTGGTTCTAAACACAACACGCATGTACTCTACTGTGCGTGTCATATGCTACACAACACCAAGGGCTGCCTCCTGAATCATCTCATTCAGATTTGAGATTATTGTGTGTTATGGCCTGTGTTATTTTATATAATATATACACATATTCAAAGTTTTATGCTCTTGTAGAAAGAGTGACTTAACTATGAAAACAGACACTTTCAAAATGTTTTCTGGGGCTGCTGAGATGGCTCAGTGGGTAAAAATGCTTGCTGTCAAGCCCAGCCTGCTGACCCACATTCCATCCTCAGGATTCACATGGTCAAAGAAGAGAGCTAACTTTCCTGAGTTGTCCTCTGACCTCCAGCACAAGTAGACATGTGCGTACAAGTGTGTGTACAAAGAAATAGATAAACAAACAAACAAATAAATAATGACAACAATAGTAAATCTGCTGGGTATGATACGGCTGTTGTACTCATGAATTCACTACAGCTGCGACCAGCACAAGATTGGGTCCATCCATGTTTTATCATGGATGGGGGAGGGCCTTATGAGATGCCACAATTCCTGTGGGTTGTTGGCAGGTAATGATTCTTGAGAAAGGGTGCTAATTGTTTCGATGGTGTAGCCACTGAGAAGTTGACCATATGCCAGTAAAGTTCCACCCATACTCATGCAAACAGCCATATTAAAGCTCAGTAGGTCAACACACAAAAGACACAGAAGTAGGAGGACTTCTTGAGAGAAAAAAAAAAACCCCAAAGGTTTCGGTGGAAATGGAGGTGAAAGAAGGTAATGGGGGTGCATATGATGTTATACACATGTGTGTTGGTTAGTTTTTGTCCACTCAACACAAACTAGAGTCACTTGGAGGCGGTAACCTCAGTGAGAAATTACCTCCATCTGATTGGCTGGATGACATGTTTGTGTGGCATGGTTCTTGAGTGACAGGGCCCGGCCCTCTGTGGGCAGTGCTACTCCTGAGCAGTTGGTCCTGGGAGGTCTAAGAGAGCTGACCCTGTTCCTGGAAGCCACCCAGTGAGCAGTGTCCCTCTATGGTTTCTGCCTCTGCCCCTGCTTGAGTTCCAGTCCTGACTTCCCTCAATGACAGACTGTGATTAGGAGGTGTAAGGTAAATGAACCCTTTCTTCTCCAAGTTGTTTTGGGTCAGTGTTTTATCAGAGCAACGGAACAACAAACTAGAACAATAGGAACGGGGATCTCATAATGAAACCTATGAGCTAATGAAAGCATTTCAAAATAAGAAAATACATTTCTTTAAGGTTTATTACCAGCAACGCTTGCTTTGCGTGCTCATATTTTTATGTACCCATATATGCCGAGTCATATAAAAATGTCTCAGCTGAAAGTGACCGTAAGTGGAAAAAGTGGAGATCATCTCTTCTCCATTTGGTTCTTGCTTTCTGGCCCCCTTCACAGTCTCCTGTTCAGTGGGTACAGAAGAATAGGGAACGAGTCTGTCTTAGCATCTCTGTGATTATATCAGCCCCATCAAATGAATTGGTGTTCTCCTTCCTGGGAACACTCAACAGTAATTCCATAAACAGATACCTTTTTTCAGAAAAGGCTGTTTTCTAAAACACCTGAGATACCCTTTTGGGAATTTGAACTAAACCAACTTTGAACATTAGGGCCTTTGTGAAAGGATTTATTGTTTATTCTCAGTTAGGGGTACACATGCATGTCTGTGTAGAGGCTCGTGCACTTGAATGCCCCCAGCGGCCAGAAGAGAGTGTCAGATCCCCTGGGGTAGGAGATGTAAGCTGCCAGATGTGAGTGCTGGACAACAAACTTAGGTCCTCACTAAGAGCAGCAGGAAGTCTTCGACTCTCCAGCCCCTGAACTCCAAATCTTAGCAAATTGTATTGACTTGTTGATTGAGAATCAGATGTTCTTTTAAAAGTTAAATTGATATAAAGAAACGATTTAAACAAAACTGAACAGAAGCAAAACGGCACTCATCACACCTGCCCCTATTCTATGAATGAGTTTTATAGCTAAATTGGCACAAATCAGTCTTATGATATGTTGCTCTGCTAGACACCTTCAAAGTGTCTTTAAAATCAGTATCTCCTTCATCATCACTAGTACAGGACTCTCAGGTACTTTATTTTTTCTTTTTACATATCTTTTTGATTAAAATATTCTGTTAATTAAATAAAATAGCTTCGGTAGCAGTCAAGGACACTATTTCCTGTGCCACTACACTCCAAGTTCACGCTACAGTCAGAATTCTGAAATACTCAATGGGAGGTGACCTAACAGCAACAGGATGGGGTTAGGGTCCCAGCTGGAGTCCTGGCACTGCTTCTGATGGCTTAATCTGAACAAATGAGAACTTCCTTGAGCTCATTCTGTTCTGCAAACTGAAGGAAATCGTCTAGACCAGTGCTGTCCAGTAGGGCCTTGTGCAACGATGGGAGAAGTCTCTGCTCTGTAGACTACAGCAGTCACTGATCACCTGAAGCGTGGCTGATCTGACAAAGGAATTGCATTTACATTTTTGCAATTCCATTCTAGTTCATATAGCCAATGGTCACCCTGCCAGACCGCAGAGGCCCAGACTCACTCACTCACTCACTCACTCACTCACTCACTCACTCACTCAGCAAGCATCTGAGTATCTTCTAAGCATTATACAGGATAAAGGTAAGCAAGGTGGGTCACTATGATGTCCCTGTCCTTAAGGAATTAGCATTGAGGAAGACTAAATAAGTTCTTGCTAATTATATGCAAAACCTACCATGTACTCAAAGAGGAGAGCAGTGACCAGAGGCACATTTTATCTATGTTCTAAGATTATATTCATTAAGGTCAACTACTATATTTTCCATCCAGCTTTTTATCAACTCTATTTCTTAGCAAAGGTCTATCACCTAGAAATAGGACTCTAACTGGTACCATGAGCACTCTCATTCTTGATGGCTGATTGGTTAACTCATTCATTCAATATGTTGCATTTTCTTATGTACCAGGTAGGAACATGCGAAAATGAATCTGAACATCTGAAAAAGGATCTCAGAGTTCCAAAGTGAAATATAGAATTTATTTATTTTCTCAGGAAATGGCATACAAGGTGAAAGGATCATTTTGGGAATATTGTGAGATGACGATATTTCATATTTGAACTACCTATAGCCATTTCAGCAGCACTGTCCTGTATTAAGAGTACAGAAGTAGAAATGAAAGAATTTGCATGTTTGCCCATTAAAAACCACTGATGAGATTAAAAACCACTGGGGAGATGGTTCAGTGGCTAAGAGTATTTATTGCTCTGTCAGAAGATGGGAGTTCAGGTCCTAGCAACCAAATAAAGGGACTCAGAAACATCTGTAGCTCCAGCTCCAAAGGATCTGATGCTAGGATCTGATGCCAGAAACATCTGTAGCTCCAGCTCCAAAGGATCTGATGCTAGGATCTGATGCCAGAAATATCTGTAGCTCCAGCTCCAAAGGATCTGATGCTAGGATCTGATGCCAGAAACATCTGTAGCTCCAGCTCCAAAGGATCTGATGCTCCTTGCTGGTCTCCTTGGGTATCCCAGACCGACATGTGTCTATGTACACTGATAGTCATACACACTCATCCACACACATCCACATATAGATTTTTAAAAAATCCAGCTCATAAACTCTATAACTGAGTACATTTAGAAAAAAACTTTTTGAGAAGATATTTTTCAGGAAAGACTCTATTTTATAGAATGCTTGGACATAAATATTTCCTGGTTTTCAAATTGCTTTTCTCTTTCCTGCTAGAAATGTCTAGTGAAAAAAAAATCAAGTACAGTATTTTTTGTGTTTGATGTCTTCTTTCACATAAAAATGAATGTGGTGTCCCTTCACATTGATTAGATACATACACTTTTACCTCCTTCATTTTTTTTTTAGTTGACCAGAATATTACTATGAAATCCACTAAAGGGTTTAAAGTAACCAAGCGCAGGACCTCCTCAGAGCATGAGTGTAGAGAAAAGGAAAGGCATGTAGAGACCACCCTGCAGATGCTCACACAGGAGGCAGCAGTTCCTTCCCGATAAACAGGAGACTTTGGAGGATGTGGTGCTGAGTGAGACCTTGAGCCTTGAAGGAAGTGTGAGATCGACAAAGGCAAGGAAGGAAGCAAGGCCATTTCTGAGACAGGAAAACATGAAGTTAGAGAGGAATTGAAGTTAAAAAGAACTGCGAAGCTAGAGGAAAAGTAGATTGAGAATATAGATTGTGGTCACATCCTGGGTTTCCAATGCCAGGCTTGGAGAGTCTAGACTTTATTTGTAATCTTTAAAGCATTTGAACAAAGAGGTGAGCAGAGCCCAGCTGTTCATTGAGGATATTCATCTGAGACCAGAGATACAGTTGGTGGAGGACTTGCTTAGCGCACAGAACCTGGGGTCTATCCTGTAGGTGGTTGCTTATAATCCCAGAGTTTGAGAGGTGGAGGCAGGAGGATGAGAAATCAAAGGTGATCTTCAGCTACATAGAGGCCAGTCTTGACAGCACATCATATATGGTGGGATGGAGAAAAGATATGCCTAGGGACCCATACATAAGGCTAGTTACCACAGAAGGACAGGCGGTCCCTCTGCACTAGGAACCAGTAGGAACTCGTGAACGGGCTCGTGGAAGGTGAAAGAATAAGTCAAAAGGACCCATCAGCCCAATGTGTACAATGGGATAAGAGGAAGTAAAAATTGACCCAATATCCCAAACCTTCTTGATAGAGCGTGGTGGAATTTCCAAGTGCAGAAGGAGAAACAGACAGACAAAATATGTTCTTACAAGGAAGAAGCGTATTTATATTACATCCTGGAAGTGTCTGTGTGCGCATAGAAGTTCATTGAGGACATCATATTGAATTTAATCCTAATGGGTGACTTGGTTACTTGTGTTTAATGTTGTTTCTCTTATTACTTAAGCATATTTATGTTTTCAGATTGATGAGCTGGAGAAATGCTTCCTGTAACCGTGACTTGACCTTCTTTGTTAGTGGAGTGTTTGAGGTATATAGATTTTCTTACCTCATTCAACTTCTTTAACCAAGGAGATTCTCAAAATAGCACAAAAGATCTCTATTTTTAACCACAGAAAGTTCTCACCCCAGGAAGGACTTAAGGTTTTCGCACAGAAGCTCTGTAAACATTCAAAATGATGGACTTTCCAGGTTAATCTTATAGTGTTAAAAAGTTTAAAATCAATAGCTTGGAGACAATTAATGTCATGAAATGAAATACAGCTTCCTGGTTGCATTTTTTCCCCCTAAAAAGTATTGCTTTTAAAATATAAGATAAATAAATATAAAACAACAGTTTTAAAAAATAGGTTTTTATGACCCTTTCCAGGTGCTATGCAGGCCCTGGGCAGGCACCACACCCGAGATGATCCCTGCCTGGTGCCACACAGCAGGAAACAACCCCCTGAGAGCACCCCTGGGGTGACCGTAGACCCTCGGAGACCCCCAGCAACACTAAGATGAGCAAGCAAATGGTGAGGAGATGGAAGAGAAGGAGAAGCAGAAGGACGTGGGCACAAGGAAGAGAGGCAGAACTGGAGACTCGAGGGTAGTGAGGAACAGCCCAATGGGAGTAGCGGGTGACGTCACCTAAGGCCATGGTGAGGTCCTGGCCTGTGCTGTCACCTGGGGCCAGGTCTGAGTCTGTGGCCCTGCAGCAGCAGGAGTTTGGTACCACCGAAGGCCAGGTGTAAGCTGAAACCTAGGGCCATGTTGATTGTCTGAGGGCTGTGCAGAATCCCTTCCCTGGGCATCATGGGTGAGCTGGCCTCAAGGCCGAGAGCAGGAGAGCTGGCCCCTTCACCAGCCTGGAGTACTAGGGAGAGTGGCCCTGCACCTTGTTTGGGCAGCACAGTAGAGATGGCCCTGGTTGTGGGAGCTATAGGTGAGCCAGCCAGGAGGGCACAAGAACTGAAGAGCTGGCACTGACTGCCCCTTGCTGGCTGCACCACTGGATGACCTAGCCTGGGCAGGATCGGCAAGCTCACTCCAGTGGTGTGGGTGTGGGAGAGCTGCTGGACTGACCAGTTCAGACACTTCTCAGGCCCAGAGTCAGGGCATTGAGTTGGCCAACTCCCAACATTTACCCCACTGATGAACTGCTGGATTCTGAGAAGGGGCTGGTACTACAGATCCAAAAAAACGTCAGGATCTCCATGACACAGGGCCAACAACAGGCTATCCAGGAGGAGTCCCAGTATGGTTTCACTATTGATAATGTGGCAAAAGCCAGAGCCTCAAACCGGACCAGTGACTCTTTGTAATGGATGTTTGTAATGAAAACCTGAAGCAAAAAGGTATATTGTAGGAAACGCTGCGATACACTACAGCTTCCACAATGAGATCTTTTTATTTTCTTTTGGCGGGAGAGGTTGTAAAGGCGGGGGGGGGGGGTGGTGGTGGTTATGAAGGGTCAGGATGATGAGTGGGATTTGGGTGTATGATGTGAAACCCACAAAGAATCAAATAAAAGTTTTCTTTAACAACAACAACAAAAGGACTTTTAAACAATAGTTTGTAAAAATGACTAGTTTTACTCTCGATATAAATAGGCAAATAAGGCAGACTTGTTATTCCAAGTGAAGGCATTTATGACACAAAAATGTCTCAATTCTTTACTATTTATTATGGTTTTGCATTTTTCTATCTGAAATTACAGTCAGAAGATGCAGTGGCTCCATCTAGAAGAGTAAGATAAAGCCATCGTTAACTTTGCTAATTTTATCAGCTTTTTACACTAACTAACTAACTAACTAACTAACTAACAAACAAGTGTGGCTTCCTTGCCTGCATGCACTTGTTTGTTTGGTTTTCTTTCTTTCTTTCTTTCTTTCTTTCTTTCTTTCTTTCTTTCTTTCTTTCTTTCTTTCTTTCTTTCTTTCTTTCCTTCTTTTGTTTTTTGTTTTTTTGATTTTTGTTTTTTTTGTGTCATGTGCACACAGTGCCCCCAGAGGCCAGAAGAGGGCATCAGATTCCCTGGAAGTGATGTTCCAGATGGTTGTGAGCCCTCATGTGGGTGCTGGGAGGTAGAGCCTTACAGAGCAGACCGTGCTCCTAACCACTGGACCATCTCTCCAGTCCCAACCTTCCTAATTTTTAATTCTCTTTCTAATCTTAAAGGCTGTCTGAGAAACCCTGTCACGAAAAACCAAAAAAAAAAAAAAAAGGCTGTCTTTGTAAGCAGCTAGTTGGGGACTGTTTGGTTAACCGAGGGGGGTGGGGTGGGGAGGGGGTCAGATTTATGCTATGTGAGACACCTTGTATCCTTTCCTTTCTTTGGCTTGTTTCAAAGTGCTGAGAAAGGAGTGGCTTCAGGCAGGAAACAGTGCTTGGTAAATCAGTTTGCTCTGGAGAGAATGTGACAGAATCGTGATGACTTGAAACAAAAACACCAGAACTGTAACATGAACAATAAGAAAGAAAAACATTTTCTGTGTATCTGGGAAAAGAAACATAAGTAAGTAACTGGTTTGAAAGCAACTTTGTTGCAAGAGCCCTGTGTGTTGCTTTGAGCTTTTAGTTTTGCTCTTAGTGATGTCTTTAGCATGTCTTAACTAACTGAATACCTTCATTTGCAGAGTCTCTTTTCTGGTCACATTTATTTGCCTTGCATTAGTGTGACAAGCTTGGGTCAGAGCAAGAGTGATGTACCTACCTCTAGAGAGGTGTGGGGGTGAGCAGTTGCGTGCTCTAGAACATTTTAAACTTGGCCTGTTTGTAACCCTTTCTACCTGTGATGTTTCTATGCAATCCTGGTTATGTATGGTCTGATCTGCTCCGATTTTTACAATTTCCCTTATATGGCAGGAAGTGTTCCTTTCCTTCATCTGGTGAGCTTAAACTCTGGAAAGTCTAGTTCTGGAAGGACAGTAATGTCAGCATGCAGTTGTCAAACACTTATAGTGTACCAGGAAATAGTTCTCTAGCCTAAGTACTATATGGATTCATCAATTTATGCACCACATTGAAAGAGTTAGTCACTACGTCTTCCATTTTCCAGATAAATATATTGAGGTACAGATGAAGCAACTTGACCCTCCAGAGCATGTAAGTTTAATATTTTCAAATAAGTTACCACATCTGCCAATTAAAAAAAAGTAGCATATAGAATTCCAGGTTTACTTATTGGCATTTTAGTGTGGAGCTCATTCTGGCTGCCCGCTGCACTACACTCTTCTGTTCCCAGGCTTCTGTCCTCTCTTTGAGTCTTTCATCTGCAGAATTTCTCCCTCTACTTTGATAACATGCACTTTATTTCTCTCTATTCCTTCCCTTAAATACCTATTTTTTTTTCATTTATTGGAAAGCTCACAGTTGCCAGATGCCATGGAACTGGATTACAGAAGATTGTTAGCTGCCATGTTGTGCTGGAATTGAATCCAGGTCCTCTCCAGAAGCAGAACAAACTCTTTTTTTTTTTCAACTTTTATTAGATATTTTCTTCATTTACATTTCAAGTGTTATCCAGAAAGTTCCCCCTCCCAGCCCTGCTCCCCCACCCATCCGCTCCCACCCCCTGGCCCCGGCGTTCCCCTGTATTGGGGCATATAAAGTCTGCATAACCAAGGGGCCTCTCTTCCCACTGATGGCCAACTAGGCCATCCTCTTCTATATATGCAGCTAGAGACACGAGCCCAGGGGGTACTAGTTAGTTCATGGTTATTCTTCCACCT
>LR749582.1:2675368-2687868 GCA_902729485.2 Mus minutoides
CCCCCCCCCCCCCCCCAGCATCCTCCAACCTCTTTCTTCTGAGAACTGAGAAGGCCCTGCTCCATTCTGTTCAAGCACAGTGTGTGTAGTCAGATGAAGTTGGTTGCAGTTCCTTGAAAAATCTTTCTCCATAAAACCTTGAAAAGGTAGGTCCATGTGCACTGCAACAGTGTGCACAAAGACCGGGTGAGAGGTTGACAGATGGCAGATCAAGAAAACGCGTGTCCATAGGACAGCAAGAGTTTGCTGAAGGGACCCTGGTATAACTGTCTCATGTGAGGCTATGCCAGTGCCTGGCAAATACAGAAGTGGATACTCACAGTCATCTATATGATGGAACACAGGGCCCCCAATGGAGAAACTAGAGAAAGTACCCCAGGAGCTGAAGGGGTCTGCAACCCTATAAGAGGAACAACAATATAAACTATCTAGAACCCACAGAGCTCGTGTCTCTAGCTGCATATGTAGCAGAAGATGGCCTAGTCGGCCATCATTGGGAAGATGGCCCCTTGGTATTGCAAACTTTATATGCCCCAGTACAGGGGAATGCCAGGCCCAAGAAGTGGGAGTGGGTGCGTAGGGGAGCAGGGCAGGGAGAGGGTAGAGGGAACTTTCGGGATAGCATTTGAAATGTAAATTAAGAAAATATCTAATAATAAAAAAAAAAGAAAACACATGTCTGCGCATGGCAGAATGTTATGTAGTCATACAAAGGAAATACTGCCGCTTGTGAAAATATGGAAGACACCGTGCTAAGTGAAACACACCCAGCAAACAATGACAGTTCTGTATGATTCTACTTACACGAAATATCTACACAGTCAAATCCCTAGGGGCGGGAAGCAGAAGGGAGTTTCCAGTGTTAGGGGAGGGGGAGATGGGCGGGAGTCCATTGGCTATAGATAGAATTTTGATTGTCTGAGCTGAGTGAGCTCTAGATATTGAAACTATGCACTTGCGTGCAGTAACAGTGTACGACACACCAAAAGTTTTGTTATGGAGATGGCTGTCATGTTCCGTGCTCTTACCACAGTAGTAAGAATAATCAACGAAGCAGCTTCTTGCTAGTGTGCTGATGACAGCTGCAATCCTAGCACTTGGGAAGCTGAGAAAAGAGGACTGAAGCCCCCAGACCAACCCACAAAACTAAAACCTTTTCAGAATTTGGTGTTCTAAGATTTCATGAGGGTTGGGTGCAGCGTTCGGAGCTAATTTGTTTGCATGTATGACTTCTTGGTTTGGTTTCTAACACCACTAAAAAATGGTTATAAGAAAGTGCAGAATTAAGTGGAAAGTGAGTTTATGTAGGAGGACAGATTGAAATCTGTCCTAGAAATATAAATGGGACAAGGTTGACCAGCAGGCCCTGTTTCATAAAATTTTATAGTATATGAGATGTATTTTCATTCATTTTGCTTGATATTCATTATTCTCCTTACTGGGAACATCCACAACATTCTGTAACTCTATCTATCTATCTATCTATCTATCTATCTATCTATCTATCTATCTATCTATCTATCATCATCTTATCTCGGGGACTGAACACAGTGCTGTACAGGCTAATCATGGGTCCTAGCACAGAATTATTTCACTGGCTCCACCCTTGTTTTCTCAAAAGCTTTGACCTGTGAATGTCACATATCACACATCGCATCTACTCGCATTCCATGTATTAAGATGTTACCCGTGTATGTGACCAAGGCCACAGAATGAAGGTCCTGTCCTGTCTGTCTCAGTGCTAAAAATGAGAACCACAGGCCCTTTTCTTCTCACCTCAGCCTTTCCAGGAGCTGGGATGATGGGAGGGCCCTGGCCAGAGCCAGCTCAGCTACTTAAAAACAGTTACTGTTGTGAATGTCTTGGCTAGTCATTGGCTTAGCTCTCCCTGTCCCCGAAAAAACATGTCAGCTAAGGGGGGCTTTGGCACTCCTTCCTCATTTGAACAAAACAGTTGGCAAACAGCTCCCTGTTGTTGCAATTATTTTGAGAATCTAGAGAAGATGCGATGTCTGTCACTCAGTGATAGGTTGAGAAAACAATTCATTGCTTATAAAAACCTTGGCTGTGTCTGGGACGTGGTGCACCACCTCCTTTTATGAAAACGAGATTTAGATAACCAATTATAGAATCATGTCTGGCATAACAGCGTTTTGCTTAACAGCAGACAGACCTCACACACTAAATACCGCTAAATGCAGCAGCCTGAACCTGTCGTCGGCTATAGTGTAGGTTTTTGTGAGAACACCTTGATGTTTTATGGAAACTTTCTATTTCATGAAGTGACTCACGACTGTATTTTCCCTATCTTCTGTATTCTCATGTCCTGGCTCTACTATACCTAAAAATTATGAAAATGTTTCTAGGGTAATATGAATAAGAATTAGATGACAACTTTGCTACCAAACTTCATTTCTATAAAATTCTTAAGTGAGGACTGGCTAGTGGTGTTTTCTACAGGTGAAGAAGGGTCAAGAAATGTATGTTGTGGTTAATTTGGGGTTATTTTCTTTTTTTCATTAATTAATTAGTTAATTAATTCAGTTTACATCCTGATTGCAGCCCCTCCCTCATCTTTCCCAGTCCCCCTCCCTCCTCTCCCCTCCCCCCACACCAACCCAACACCTGGCACATCAAGTGGCATCAGGACTAAGCACATGCTCCCCCACTGAGGCCTGACAAGGGAAAAGGGATCCAAAGGCAGGCAAAGCAGTCTGAGCCAGAGACAGCCTCTATTATAGTTGTTAGGGACCCACATAAAGACCAGGCCACACATCTGCCACATATGTGTCACAGGAGACCTAGGTCAATCCTGTGCATGGTTTTTGGCTGGTGGTTCAGTCTCTGTGAACCCCAACAGGCCCAGGTTATGTGACTCGTCTTGTGGTGTCCTTGACCTCTCTGGATCCCTTAGTCCCTCCCCCTACTCTTCCACAAGACTCCCGAGCAAGCTCCGCCTAATGTATGGCTGTGGGTCTCTGCATCTGTTTCAGTCAGCTGCTGAATGAAGCTTCTAGATGACACTTATGCTAGGCTCCTGTCTGCAAGCACAGCAGCGTATCAATAGTGTCAGGGGTTGGCTCTCTCCCATGGGTTGGACCTCAACTTGGGCCAGTCATTGGTTGGCCATTCCCTCAATCTCTGCTCCATCTTTATCCCTGTGTATCTTGTAAGCAGGGCAGATTTTGGGTTGAAGGTGTTGTGGGTGCTTTGATGTCCCCTCCCTCCACTGGAAGTTTTGCTCGGCTGTAGGAGGTGGCCACTTCAGGCTCCATATCTCCTGTTGCTAGGAGTCTTCCTTAGGGCCACCAGTTGGGGTTATCTTCAACTCAGTGTGTGATATAAATGGTAACTATTGGTCTATTTTTTTTTCATAGCTTATAAAACAGAGTAAGACTTCACTGGAAGACTTCTTGAGGCACTCCCCGCAAGCCTTTTAACAAGGTAAAGGTGAATTTTTATAGATACAACTTTAGGAACTCTGCATATTGTAAGGATTTTGTTGTGTCTTCTTTTCTAACTGAATCATTATTAATCCTCCAGAGCTAATAAAAAGTGCACACTAATTGTAGACAATGAATAGCATTCATTTTATATTGTATACAATATATATTATTTATTTTGTAGGATTCTTGAAAACCTCCGCAGAACAGGCAACAAATAATATAAACATAAGAATTTAAAATAAAATTGAGACTGATTGAGTGTGGTGGCGAATGGCTTTTATTCCATCACTTGGGACAGAGACAGGAAGAACTCTACGAATTTAGGGCCAGCCTGGTCTAAACAGTGAGTTTCACATTAACTAGAGCTGCACAGTGAAGACCTTGTCTTAATAAATAAATATCTAAACAAAAATAAAAAACTCCACTTATTTGAGTATATGTTGCATCTATTCTGAAAATTAAACACTCAGCTGTCCACACTACCTCCATCGAGGACAGCATTAGTTTTCTCTTTTATTATTTCTTCAGAGGGATAAAAAGAGTCTTACTTCTTGTGCTGGACTAAATAATGAGTTTCCTCAATATTCATGTCTACCTGAAACCCTAGGATTTAATCTTACCTGAAAATAGAGCCTTGAAGGCGTAATTAGTTAGGATGAGGTGATGGTGGATTTGAGTGAGCGCTAAACCCAGCGATAAAAGTGTTCGGAGGTCTTCCGAGGAAAGCGACACAGACACACACAGGGTTAGCTCCAGGGCCAAGAAGGCAAAGGTCAGAGGAAGGCAGCTGTAACCCAGGGGCAGCCAGAATCTACCTCAGCTGTGGGAAACCAGAAAGTCTGGGGTGACATTCTCCCTCAGAGATTCTGATTGCCTTGATTTTTTTTCAATAACTTATTTTTAAAATTTGCTTTATATCCCAATCACAGCTCTGCCCCAAGTCCCACCCTTAGAAGTCCCTCTTCCCCACACTCCCACTGCTTTGATTTTGATCTTCTGGCCTCCTGAACTCAGAGTAAATTTCTGTTGTCTTAAATCACACGTTTCTGGTAATTTACTGTAGCAGCCTGAGAAAACTGCCTTAACTCAAACTTAACCCCTCACCCCCAAACCAAACCAAAAAACAAAAACCAAAAAAACCCCACTCTTTCTCTGAATATCCATAAACTCAGGGTCAACTGGGTACACCACAAATGACCGCAGTAGAAGCACTTCCCAATGAGAGAGCGAGCTTGCACAACAAGTTTAAACAACAGAAGGAAAGCTTCTTTTCTTCTCACTCAGTACAATCGGTTAACACACAGTGCTTTGCTACAGTTGCATTTTGAAACCATAAGACCATGTGGGTATTCTCTGTATGAAAGACAGCCAAAGGAACTGATACAAGTAAGGCTTATCAATTTCCATGCAGCAGAGACACAATGCTCACAGAGAAATAACATGGGGATTTTAGTCTTTCAGCAGCTGTAGTTGGCTTGATGTTTTGAACACTGGCTTTAACTTGATCATTAACTTGGAGAGATAGCAGTAAAACGAATAAACTACCACATTTGTGAGAAAACTGATCAATGCATTTCCTTGGTTGATTCATTTTCATGATATTACAACATAGAGAGAAAATATAAAAAAGAATAATAAAACAATAATAAAAATTACTTTAAAATTTACGTTGGCAAATCGTGAATGCATTTTAACCAGAACAGCTTTACATACTTTCTATAGTTATAGCTAAGCTTTGCCATTGATTCTGAGGGGGAAGTCAGTGAAGGAATTATAGTTATAGAAAAAAGTCTGTGCGGTGGTTCACAGAGGAATCATTAAGTTGTCGTTCTGTTGCTTTGGTGCCCTCTGGTGTCCAAGATACAAAATTACACCTAGTCTACTCTGCCCTAAATTGTTTCTACAGTGCAATAAAATTAAAAAAACAAGATTGTTCACTTGCTAAATCTATAGTATCTGTCCACAAACAAAATAAATAATACTTCAACTAAGAATACACAAAATAGTGTCTCTGTTGTCTCCATAATGTTAGGGCACCTTGTTTATCCTTCTTATCCCTATCAACAACATATTGCTGCTTGTATAGTGTTTGTTTTTAAGGCCAGATTAATTAAATTCTGAGGCAATTTATCAACTTATTGTTCTCATTTTCCATCAAAAGCTGTTTATGCATTCATAAAAGTCAATGAAACATATTTATAACATACTGATTTCATTAAAAACACTGTAGTTAATAAAAAATAAATCAGAAAAACAAGCAAACAAACAAACAAAATACCACTGTAGTTATTTGAGCAGTTTCACATTTGTAATGATTAGCCACATTGACTGTAATCTAACTTTTGTGCTTTTCTGTTATTCTGGAGAGGTGTGTATTAATAATGGAGATTTTTCTTGGTTATATTTGGGTTCATCCATGGGAGACAGAAAATACCAGGGGTTTAAAGTCTGAGCCTATCTGTCACACGGCCATTTGTTCAGGTCTAGGGCCGAAGTGACCCTTCCATTGTCACCATGATCTTGTGTCCTCCTGATGTACTGTTCCATCACATGAACCAAGTAGAACAAGTGGGTACAGAACCTCCATGGAGTAGACTAGGGTGAGTGCATCTCACGGCAGCATGGAGCCGGCACTTGCATTTCTGACAGAAGCATTGGTACAATGCTCCATGACCTCTACATGATGGGCATATGCTCAAATCTGAGCTACACGGTGTTCTGAAAACCGATGTCCTATCAGTCCATTACCACAAACTAGTGCTCCCAGTGGCTGGAATTTTACCTGGTTTCTTTTGTCCCACAGCCTTCTCACTCTGCATAATAACTGTCTCCGGTTCCTTCTGTCTTCAAACTTCTGGTCCTTGATTTCAATCCTTCTGATGCTCTTTTTTGTACTTTATTCTTCTCTGAAAGAATAGAAGCCACTGGAATCATTCCCATCTTCTACCATATTCATAAGCTCTTACTGGACCTTGCGCCTGCTCTTTGGTTGCACTGGAAGAGCGTCTATAGACAATGACAATGAATTCTCAATAAATATGGAGAACCAAGGGTAAGGTTTTCTCAAATGGGTAAAGAAATGGGAGCAGGGTCATGGAGTTAAGGGATGTGTAAGCCATTGATTAAGATGATGAAGGGCAATACTGCATGGAAGGGAGGGAGGGAGGAAGGATAAACAACACTAGGGAGGTTTGAATATAATGTTCAAATACATATTTATGCTTATCCCCAAACTGTATACATTTAAGTGTATGTGTAGCTCATCTGCTGTAAAGCTGTGTCTTCCATGTGTAACAGGGAAGCTGTGCCCACAAACTCTCAGCAACACTGCAGTCTATCCAAGACTTGAGCAATGACATGGCCAGCTGACATGTAACAATGGCTGATGGAGATCTCACAAGACTCAACTCCTAGAGGAAGATCTGGAGGCAATTAATGACTGCCGACAGGAAAGAATCAGCCTTCCCCAAGGATGCGCCCCCCACTCAGTTATCCAATACTAAGTGCTTAGCTCTAAAAATTGTGTCCATATAAGCAGCACTAAATGTATTCATCAGGTGGTGTTTATATATAACTCATTCTATATGTGTAATAGTAATAATAATAATAATAATAATAATAATAATAATAATAATAATGAAAGAAAAGGAGGGAATTGACCTGGAAAGAAGTCAAAACGATTAGGAGGAAATGATGTGAACATTGTGTACTTATTTGAAATCTAAGTCAGATGTTAGGATATTTGTCATGGTCCTCTACTTTTCTGTTAAGTTGTGAGACTTATAATTATATCCAGGTAGTTGGTAGGCAGAATTATATAAAAGTAACATTCATTAAATACTAATATATAGAAAAAGATTCCTCTTAGTATCTTAGTGTTTCATTGCTGTGAAGAGACACCATGACTAAGACAACTCTTATAAAGGCAAACATTTAATTGGGGCTGGCTTACAGGTTCAGGGGTTTAGTCCATTATCATCATGTCAGGAAGCATGGTAGTGTGCAGGCAGACATGGTGTTGGAGGAGCTGAGAGTTCTACAATTTTTTTTAATTCACTTTACATTTCCATCACTGCCATTCTTCTGGTCACCCTCTCCCACAACTCTTCTCCCTCCCCCTCCCCATCTCCTCTCAGAGGGTAGAAGCCCCCCCCCCCCCCATCCTGCACCCCAACCCCTGCCCCCGACATCATGTCTCTGCTGGGCTAGGCACATCCTCTCCCTCTGAGGCCAGACAGGGCAGCCCAGTAGAAGAACATAACCCACAGACAGGCAACAGCTTTTGGGATCCACATGAAGACTGAGCTGCACATCTGATACACATATGCCGGGGAGGGCGGAGGTCTGAGGTTGAGCTGTGTATGTCCTTTGGTTCAGTCTCTGAGAGGCCCAAAGGTCCAGGTTAGTTGACTCTGTTGGTCTTCCTGTGAAGTTCCAGTCCCCATTTGGGGCCCCCAGTCCTTTCCCCAGCTCTTCATAAGAGTCCCCAAGCTCCATCCACTGTTTGTCTGTGGGTCTCTGCATCCTCTGAGTCAGCTACTGGGTGGAGCCTCTTAGCAGACGGCCACACTAGACTTCTGTCTGCAAACATAACAGAGTATCAGTAATAGTGCCAGGGGTTGGTGTCTGCCCGTGGGCTGGGTCTCTAGTTGGGCCAGATACTTGGACATTCCCTCAGTCCATGCTCCATCCCCAATCCCTGTATTTCTTGTAGACAGGATAAATTTTGGGTTGAAAGTTTTGTGTGTGGGTTGGTGTCCTTATCGCTCCACTGGGGTTCCTGCCTGGCTACAGGAGGTGGCTTCTTCAGGTTTTACATCCCCAATGCTGTGAGTCACAGCTGAGGTCACCCCCATTGATTCTTGGACACTTCCCCTATCCCAAGATCTCTGGCATGTCTTTGATATGAACCCTATCTTTCCACCCCCACCAGTTGCAGATTTCTATTCATTCTCACGGCTATCTCTCCTGCCCCTTCCCATACCTGATCCTGAATCCCTCCATTCCCTTCCCCAAACCCCCTCTCCCACCCAGAACCCTCCCTTCATCTGCCTCTTGGGACTATTTTATTCCCCCTTCTATGTGAGATCCAAGCATCCTTGCTTGGGCCTTCCTTTTTGTTTAGCTTCTTTGGGTCTGTGGAGTGTAGCATGGGTATCCTGTATTTTATGGCTAATACCCAGTTATAAAAGAGTCCATGCATGTCCTTTTGGGTCTGGGTTTATTCTAAAGTTCCATCCATTTATCTGCCAAATTAATGTTGTCTTTGTTTTTAATAGCTGAATAGTATTCCATTGTGTAGATGTACCACATTTTCTTTATCCATTCTTCAGTCGAGGGACATCTGGGTTGTTTCACGTTTCTGGTGATTATAATAAAACTTCTATGAACATAGTTGAACAAGTGTCCCTGTGATATGGTGGGGCATCTTTTGGGTATATGGCTGGGTCTTGTGGTAGAACTATCCCCAGTTTTCTGAGAAATTGCCAAATTGATTTTCAAAGTGGTTGTACAAGTTTGCACTCCCACCAGTAATTGACGTGTGTTCCCTTAGCTCTATAATCCTTGCCAGCATCTGCTGTCACTTGAGTTTTTGTTCTTAGCTATTCTGATGGGTGTAAGATGGAACCTCCGAGTTGTTTGGATTTGCATTCCCTGATAACTAAGGATTTTGAACATTTCTTTAAGTGCTTCTCAGCTATTCGAGAGTCTTGTGTTGAGAATTCTCTGTCTGGCTCTGTACCCCATTTTTTTCTTGGGATATTTGGATTGTTGGTGTTTACCTTCTTGAGTTCTTTATAAATTTTGGATATTATCTTTCTGTCATATGTAGGATTGGTGAATATCCTTTCTAAATCTGTAGGCTGATGTTTCGTTCTATTGACAAGAACTTCAAGTCCCCGAAGAAAGAAAATGAAGAAGATATCAGAAGATGAGAAGATCTTCCATGCTCATGGATAGGTAGGATTAACATACAGCCATCTTACCAAAAGCAGTTTGCAGATTCAATACAATCCTCATCACAATTCCAAAACAATTCTTTATAGACCTTGACAGAGCAACTTCATGTGGAAAAACAAAAAACAAAAACAAACACAAACAAAAAACTCCAGGATAGCTAAGATAACCCTGAACAAGAAAAGAGCTTCTGGGCTGGTGAGATGGCTCAGTGGTTAAGAGCACTGACTGCTCTTCCAAAGGTCCTGAGTTCAAATCCCAGGAACCACATGGTAGCTCGCAACCACCTGTAATGAGATCTGATGTCCTCTTCTGGCGCTTCTGGAGACAGCTACGGTGTGCTTACATATAACAATAAATAAATCTTAAAAAAAAAAGAAAAAAAAAGATTCTGAAGGTATTGCCACCCCTGACCTCAAGATGTACTACAGAGCAATAGTAATAAAAACTATGTGGTATTGGAAACAGACAGGTGGATCAATGGAATAGAATTGAAGACTTTGAAATAAATAGTAGTTATAGACACGTTAATTTTGACAAAGAATGCAAAACCATACAATGGGGGAAAAAAAAACCAACACAAAACCCAAACCATCTTCAACCAATGGTGCTGGTCTAACTGGATGTCTGCATGTAGAAAATGCAAGTAGATCCAAATCTATCACCCTTAACAAAACTCAAGTTCAAATGGATGAGAGACTTCAATGTAAAACCAGTTATGCTAAATCTATTAGAACAGAAAGTGGGGAACTGCCTTGAACTCATTGATACAGGAGACGACTTCCTGAACAGAACACCAATGGCTGTAAGATCAACAATTGATGAACGGGACCTCATGCAACTGAGAGTTGTACATCTTGTTCTGCCAGCAGCAGGAGACTTTGTTCCACACTGGAGGGAGTTTGAGCATAGAAGCCCGTCCCCAGGGAGACACCTCCCTCCAACAAGGCCACACCTACTTTAACAAGGTCACACCTCCTAATAGTGCCAACCCCCATGGGCCAAACATATTGAAACACATGCATCTATGAGAGCCTTCTTTTTTTTTATTGGATATTTTATGTACTTACATTTCAAATGTTATCCCCTTTACCATATCTATTCAAACCACCAAACTTAGGGATTTTTAGTACAAGGCCCCCAGTTCAGTCCCAGGTACCAAGAAAAATTAAGTAGATGTTGGAGCTTGTTGTCAAAGTTGGAGCAAAGAGGAAATGAGGACATGGTGCAGTGAGCACTGTGGCTGTGGAGAAATATTTGTAGGATATGTGGGCCCCTATTCAGATTGTTTACTTATTAGACCATTTGCCTTTTTCTTACTAACCCTTAGAACTCCTTATGTTTTTGGAACACTACTATTTTGTTATGCGTAAGGTCTGTAATTTTTGTTTTGTTTGTGGCTTTTATCATCAGCATCATTATCACCTTTTGCCTTACAAAAGCTTTTCAGTTTCATGAGGTCTTGTTTATTCATTGTTAACCTTAGTGCTTGAACTATTAGTGTTCTGTTCGGGAAGTCGTTCTCCTTGGCCAATGCATTCGTGGCTATTCTCTACTTTCTGTTACATCAGATTTCATGTATCCTGTTTTACATTAGGGTATTGATCCATGTGGACTTGAGTTTTGTACAGAATGAAAGATAGGGATTTATTTGCATTCTTTTACATGCAGACACTAAGGAACAGTGAGGGCCCAAGGGAGGGCCTTGTTTATTGCTTAATAGTTAGCACTGATGAGTCCTACAGGGGTGTGGCTAGGCAAGGTGTCTTAAGCTATTTTGAATGCGGTTGATACATCTCCTTAAAGTGTCTATAAAATTTTAAAGTATTTGACACTGGCTGATGGACATTTGCATGTGTAATCTCACCTCCAATTAACTCTAAGGCTGGGACCAAACTTTTGTGTTTAGAGATAAACTATTCATCTAAGCATTTGCAGTGGTTTTCTTTATTATCAAGCCACATTAACTTATTTATAAATGAGCCTACTCAGGAGTCAATAGGAAAATAAGTTTGACTATGTTAATTTGGGTCCCGTTAGATTTCTTATTAATACTAAAACGTAAGTTAAGTTTTGTGAATTACTTGAATCTCACTGAGAAGGGGAAATAAAATAGACATCATGGGTGGGTAGATGGAGGAGAGCAGGTGGATAGAGAGAGGGGGTGGGAAGGAGAGCAGGAGAGACCAAGTGTGGAGAGGATGGAGGGAGAGATAACTGGAATCAGTGTGTGTGTGGGGTACATCTCCGGGCTGACCTAGAAACCTAGTACAATGGAGATTCCCAGGAGTCTATGAGGATGACCCTAGCTTAGACTACTCCTAACAATAGGAGATACATAGAACCTGAAACAGCCTTGTAACCAGGCAAGACTTCCCAGGGAGGGATGGGGACACAAACTTACTCACAATTGTCCTGCTTACAAGATGTGTCAGGATAAAGATGGAATAGACATTGGGGCAATGGCCAACCAATGACTGGCCCAACCTGAGGCCCACGCCAGGAGAGAGAGCCCACCACATGTCATTCTGCTATGCTTGCAGACAGGAGCCTAGCATAACTATCATTTGAGATGCTTCACCCATCAGTGGATGGAAACAGAAGCAGAGGCCCACAGCCAAACAATAGGTGGAGCTTGGGGAATCTTGTGGGAGAGGGAGAGGAAGGATAGAAGGAGCCAGAGAGATCAAGGACACCACAGGAAAACCTACAGAATCAACTAACCTCAACCTATAGGGGCTGAGACTGAACTACCCGTCAGAGAGCATGCATGGGACTGACCTAGGCCTCCTACACATATGTAACAGATGTGCAGCTTGGTCTTCATGCGTGACTCCTAGCAGCAGGAGCAGGGGCTGTCTCTGACTCTGTTGTTTTTGAGTCCCTTTCCCCTAACTGGGTTGCCTTGAGTATCCTCAACAGAAGAAGTTGCACCTAGTCCTACTGCAACTTGATGTGGCAAAGTGGATTGATATCCAGGGGAGGCCTCCCCTTCTCTGAGGAGAGAGGGTGGAGGTAGGGAAGACGGGAGGAAGGGACTGGGAGGAGAGGAGGGAGGGGAAGCTGTAAGCAGGATATAAAGTAAATTAATTAATA
>LR749582.1:2690368-2712928 GCA_902729485.2 Mus minutoides
ACTCCTGGAAGCTTCTTGGAAATGATGTGAGGAGATTCTGGAGGCCAAGATGCACTTCCTGAGAAATGTACTCCCCTTAGCTGCACTTCACAGGACTTGATATCCACACACTCTTCCGAGGATGCTTCTAAGGTCTAGCTGGTCATAGTCTCAGGTGCCCTGGCGCCCAACTTCCGGTGAGAGAGGCCTGGCGCGTGCATGGTGCACAGTGCCAGGTTCCCTCCTGGCTGTGCTCTCCCATTTCTCAAGGTTCCGTGGGTGAATTGCGGGGCTCGCGTCTCAGGCGGTTGGGTGTGGCGTGCCCCAGGCGTAGACCTGTGGCCCTGGGTGTAAGTGGTGCGGTCCTCAGGGGTCGTGGTGGACACAGTCTCCTGCTGGACGATGCTACGCTGGCTGCAGGACTTTCTGCTGCCCTCCGAGGCCTGCCAGAGTGATTATAACCGCCTGGCCTATGAGGCCCTCTTCGAAGACCTGGACCGCAATGGAGATGGCGTGGTGGACATCACAGAGCTCAGGGATGGGCTGAAACACTGGAACTCCTCATTTAGCGAAGACTCGGACAAGGTGAGCCACTGAGAGAATGTGGCCCTGAGAATGTTGGAAAGAAGTTGCACAGAGCTCAGAGCCAACCTGTCGACCTGTCACTTCCAGAAATTTCCAGAGCTTTTGGAGTAGGTGTGAAATTTCTTTCTGTGGGGTTCTTCATGAAGAATAACATAACCCAGTGAAATGTGTTAACACATTTATAGTTATGTTATAGTTATAGATAATGACTCAAAGTAGTCATTTTCTGTAGTGAGAAGACCACCTGGGCTTTTGCAGAAGATTCTGAGGTTATAAACATTCCCTGTCCATAAGGGTCAGGACTGTGTTATCCTTTGTCTAAAGTAAACCTGCTTTTCTCAAGAGGCTTTCAACCTACGGAAAACTTGCCTCAAGATCTTCTGCAAACTCTATGCAGATGAGTAGCCCAGAGGTGGCATCTTTCTCACTTAACAATATACAAATCTATGATGAGTCAACAGACTTACATTTTACTAGCGAATTTCATAAACGAGTAGTGTCTTCCTTTTCTACAATGGCCACCACTCCAATGGCCCCTGGTCTACAGGTCCTCCAAGTTAAACACATGAATGTAAAGATTTGCAGCTCTAATTCACATGTGTGAGAATAATCTTTCTGGGCTGGGTTGACAAAGTGTAATTTTTTTTTAAAGTTCTGTCTATTTACCTGCATAGTTCATGAGTTCATTCTTCTTTATGGCTGGATAAAATTAAGTTGTGTATATGTACCACATTTTCATTTTCCATTCATCAGTTGATGAACATGAAGGCTGTTTTCACTTTCCTTCATGAGAGATCCTATTCAGAAAGTCTGACTCTAGCTTATAACCTTCAGTGTGCTCCCTACTCTTTTTTCTAGAAGTTTCAGTTTTATATCTAATATTGAGATCTTTGATCCATTTGGAACTGCTTTTTTTTGTGCAAGGTAAGAGATAAGGATCAAATTAAATTCTTCAGATACATATATATCGAAAGTACTGCTTCCTGGAAGCAGGAAAACCTGGTCTGCATAGCTTAAAACCAAGTAAACAGTAGATATCCTTCACCAGGCCTTGCAAACTGACTAATTTCAGTTTCAGTATCTTAGTATCCTGATGCCAGCGTCTTAACAACTTAGTCTTCTGCACATTAGCCCTAGAGCCTACTGCCAGGAATACTCCCAAGCCTGCAATCTGCTGCATTTCAGAGCATGATGGGCTGTTGCTCTTCCCACTCAGTGATCTGAACTTAAGCTAAGTGCTCTTACTCAAGGAAGTTACATCATGTCTGAGCAATGAGCAATTGGATCCTTCATTTGATCTTTAACCTAAAAGCTGTTGAAGTCTTCTACTTTGTGACTCCTAAATATCTGACCAAGGCATTAACTTACAACATATCACGGTAATAATGCATTTCAACATAATTTTGCATGCTTGGATAGCCTTTGGCTTAATAGAATTGGACCCAAGACAGTAAGGGAATTACAGAGCCCAGAGGGGAACAGAATGGAGACCCTAGATTGGCACTGTGTGGTTTTCTGCTTGCTACTAGAATGTACAACGAGTCCCTGGTCACCTAGTTCTTCATAATCCTTAATCCCTTGTATTGTGTGCTTGAGGAGGGAGTCCATTCATCTGGCTTGTATAGTTTTGTATTTTGTTGTGATTATACACCTGCTATTTAGTTTAGCTACGACTCTGGAATGGACAAGTGATGATTTGGTAAATAGAGCTTTTTGCATGGTCTCTACTAATTGGTTGGGCTGCTGAATTTGTTCATATGCTGGGTTGTGCTTCTAGTTGCATACTTGAGTGGTTTCTAGTCGGATTGCCTCTCTCTCTCTCTCTCTCTCTCTCTCTCTCCACACACACACACACACACACACACACACACACACACACACACACACACANGCATGGTCTCTACTAATTGGTTGGGCTGCTGAATTTGTTCATATGCTGGGTTGTGCTTCTAGTTGCATACTTGAGTGGTTTCTAGTCGGATTGCCTCTCTCTCTCTCTCTCTCTCTCTCTCTCTCCACACACACACACACACACACACACACACACACACACACACACACACACATTTCTTCTCCAGAAGAGAAATTTGATGACATTTGGACAGTCTTAGACTTGTTAGGGTGAGTCACTCCTTGGGACAGGTGAGACCAAAAACTGTTTCCTAGAAATGCACCATTGAGTATTGTCTCTTTGTCAAATTAGAGCTATAGATTTGGACATTTGGCTTAGTGTTTGTTTGATATAATAGGTCAGGGAAATTGAGTTACTGTGCTTTTCCAAAGTATGTGTATATTGGGCTCCCCTGGCCTGGATCATCTGACAGGCACTTTGGATGAGTGCAACTACTTCTTGCCTTTTTGGGTCCAGTTAATCATACCTCTATGGTCTCTATGCTTCTTTGTAATGGATTGAAGTGAGCATCTCCTTGTCTGGATAATTATTGTTGGGGTGTGACCTGTGGTTGTATGCATAAACTAGTATTTATGTAGAGCTAATTCTCAATCTGTGGGTAGCAAAGTATCTTGCATATTGGATCTTTACATAAGATTCATAACAGTAGCAAAATTATAGTTATGGAGTAACTATGATTTTATAGATGGGGGTTACCACACATGAGGAACTGCATTAAAGGGTCATGGTATTAGGAAGTTTGAGATCCACTGATGTAGAGTCAAATTAGGTTAAGTTTCATACTGTGTTTCTGAGGGTAGCCGCTCGGTTTTACAAGTAGCTGTAAAGTTGGTTAATATCTCTGATTGGAAACGGAGCCTGGCACTTAATATCAAGATTTATATAGCAGTCACTATACTCTTTGACCTATTTGCCCTTCTTCTGGTTTCTGTCTGATTGCATGGAGTGAACTGTTTTGCTACTCCCAGTGGCCCCTGTGCAGTAGGACTTGGCTGGGCCTCTCAGCAACTGTGTTGGAATATTAGGGAAGCTGAGCAGCTGCCTCTGGTTGTCTTTTGTCTTGTAGGAGCTTGGGCCTGAAGAAATTCTATCTGGCCTTGTACTGACTTCAGGGAGTAGGGACAGGCATCATGCTTGATGTGACACTGTTGTTCTTGCTTTTGTTACTCAGTTCTGCCAACTGTATAGGTGGTTTCAGGCTTGATTCTACATCTTAGGGGTTTCAAAAGATGTTCTGTTCTTTGTATGGTCACTAGTTATGCTTTCTGGTATATGTGCCTCTGGTGGAAGGGAGCTTAAGACTTTTTTTCCTGTGATATTGTTAATATCACTCTTAAAAATGAAACCTATATATTTCTGTCATATGAAATCCAGTAGATTATAAATAACCATAATGGGCATTTTAAAAATTAACATTTTAAAACTCTGTTTAAATACTATATTACCTGGTGAAGTTGAGCCTTCTACTCTGGTGTGTTTTTCTTTAAGTTTACAAGTTTTGAGGCATGTTAGAGCACTACAGACCTTTCTCATCATATGATCAGGAACAAATGATGCTTGAAACAAAGACTCATTTTTCAAACTGTGATTTAAGGTTGTTTAATACTGTTTTCACATGACCACTATATGTGTCCTGCTTATTGGGAAGCAACAACTTGAACCATTAATTTGAGATAGTTTTTGCAGTGTGTAACTCTCCTCAGGATATCTCCTCTCTTTAACTCATCTTCTACTTTCCTCCCATGCACTTTTGTCTTCAGCAAATCAGATAAAGATGAAATGAACTTAGATCCATAACTTGCTTAGAACGAAGCTTTCAGGAAGTCTTGATTGTTATTATCGCCATTATTATTGCTGTATTTTTATAATTAACACCTATTCCACTGCCATGTAAACATTTCACGTATATTGAAATGTCCAGTCTTGTTTATCTGTCTAGCACATGTTTTTCCTTGTGAATCCAGTCTCAAGCAGTCTTCCTTTATGAAGCATGTCTCCATTCTTTCAGCATTTTTGCCTCATTTATTATCTGAAATTTTACTTTGAATTCCTTGCATTATTACACCTAACATACTGCCTTTGGTATATGTATCATCTCTAGTAGTCTATAATTTGCTTTATACTAGAGACTTTAACTTTTTGCTTTTTTTGTCTCAGTAGTGTGTGGTGTGTGGTTTGCAATGTACAGTGTGTGTTATGTAGTATGCAATGTATGGTGTATGCAATGTATGGTGTGTCCCATGTGCAGTGTGCAGTGTGCACTGTGCAGTATGTGGTGTATGCAGTGTGGAGTGTGTGGTGTGTGCTATGCAGTGTGCAGTGAGTGGCGTATAGCGTGCAGTCTATGGTGTTTGCAGTGCTATGAAGTGTGCAGTGCATGGTGTGTATGTGATGCAGTGTGCAGTGTACAATGTACAGTGTGTGGTGTGTGCTATGCAGTGTGCAGTGCATGGTGTGTGTGATGCAGTGTGCAGTGAGTGGTATGTAGTGTGCAATATATTGTGTGTGCAGTGTTTAGTTGTGCTGTGCAGTGTGCTCCAGTTTTCAGCTCATAACATTTATTTCCAAACTCAATAAATACCTAGTATGAGCTATCTAGTCTGCTAAAGGCCTCTCTATTTCATAGTTTATACTAGATTTGATGGTACAGAAATGAATAATATATGGCCAATGAGGTAAGAGTCTGCTGGGCTTGGAATATATGACATATTTTTACATATGTTTTTGAAAGATTTACTTTTTTTTCCTGTATAAGTATTGCTTCACTTATGTAAGTGAACTGGGCTGTGTCTAGTGCCCGTGGAATCCAGAAAGGGTGCTAGATCCCTCTAAACTGGGGTTACAGGTGGCTGAAAGCTGCCATGTGGGTGCTGGGAACTGAACCCAGGTCTCCCAGAAGAACAGCAAGTGTTCTTAACTGCTGAGCTATCTTTCCAGACCTATAGTGTTATTTTTTTTTTAATGTTAAAAAGGCTTAAGGACTTAGTGAGACTTGAACATACATGCTTACTTTATAAGGATAGGTCCCAAACCATTAATCCGGGGAATATTAGAATTTCTTGTTTATCATATTAGTGGACATGTTTTTTTGTCTCTGACAGAAGAGGCTACATATCTTGGTATCCTTAAGCCTAATGTTAACATGTACTAACGTTAACATGACATAGGGGGCTCTACATATGACTGTTGCAATGAGCTTTTTCTCTTGTAGATTTTTCTGGATGCAGATTCCAATGCTGATTCAGGACTGGATTTTGAAGAATTTGTGCAGTATCTTCAAGACCACGAGAAGAAAATGAAACTGGCGTTTAAGAGTCTGGACAAAAACGATGATGGTGTGTGTAGTCTGGACAAAAACGATGATGGTGTGTGTAGTCTGGACAAAAACGATGATGGTGTGTGTAGTCTGGACAAAAACGATGATGGTGTGTGTAATCTGGACAAAAACGATGATGGTGTGTGTAGTCTGGACAAAAACGATGATGGTGTGTGTATGTTTCATCCACAGTCAACTTGACGGGTCTAAGTGCTAGCACTGACGAGGACTTTTTCTGTCCTTCATTTGCTCCTACTGTCAGATCCAATTTACTATCTAGCAGTAAGTTTTAAATTACTGAGAATAATATATAATAGATGTCCTTGGGTTTCTATTGCTGTGATAAAACATCACCAAAAGCAACTTAGGGGGCAAAGAGTTTATTTCTTATTAAACGTCTAGGTAATAGTCGATCACTGAGGACATCTGGGCAAGAGCTGAAGCAGATGCCGTAGAAGAGGTAAGAGTCTGCTGGGCTTGGAATATATGACATATTTTTACATATGTGTTTGAAAGATTTACTTATTTTTCCTGTATAAGTATTGCTTCACTTATGTAAGTGAGCTGGGCTGTGTCTAGTGTCCGTGGAATCCAGAAAGGGTGCTGATTTGTCCCTCTGGCTTCTTCCCAGGAACGCCTGACCATGAATGGTGGTGTCTACAGTAGGCTCGTCCCTTCCACATCAATAATTAATCCAGAAACTGTCCCACAGACTTATCTATAGGCATATATGGTAGGGGAAAATGTCCCACAGGCTTATCTATAGGCATATAGGTAGGGGAAAATGTCCCACAGGCTTATCTATAGGCATATATGGTAGGGGCATTTTCTTAATGAATTTTTTTTTTCACTCAAATGACTCTGGCTTGTGTCAAGTTGACAAAAAAAAAAAAAAAACCTAGCCAGCAATAGGTATTATAATTTCCCTAAATCATGTGTGTGTGTACATATATCAATAGGTATTATAATTTCCCTAAATCATGTGTGTGTGTACGTATATGGTTTGTTTGTTTGCTTTGAGACTTAGGCTTGCACTAATGACTAGAACCTATGTACTGGACAGTTATGGAAACCATAATTACGAGTGAAATGTGTCAGGGTTAGCACAATATAGTGGCTTTACATATGATTGGCGCGATGAGTTCCTTCACTTTTGTAGGAAATTCTTGATGTTGCAAATTGCACGTGGTAGCCCTGGCTGGCCTGGAACTTGCTATGTAGCCCAAGCTGGCCTCAAACTCACAGAGATCTGCCTGCCTTATGTGTGTGTGTATACACATATATACATATATAATGATTGTTTTGCTTGAATTGTATGTCTATGCATCACATGTGTGGCAAGTGCTCATGGGAGCCAGAATAGGTCATTGGATCCCCCAGGACTCGATTTATAGACAGTTATGAGCTGCCACAAGGGTGCAGGAATTCTGGGTCCTTTGGAAAAGCAGCCAGTACTCTTAACTACTGAGTCATCTCTCTAGTTCAGTGACTCTCAACCTTCCTAATGTTGCAACCCTTTAATACAGTTTCTCATGTTGTGGTGACCCCCAACCGTAAAATTGTTTTCATTGCTACTTCATAGCTGTAATTTTGCTAGTTATGTATCACTATGTAAATGTCTGTGTTTTTCAGTGGTCTTAGGTGGCCACTGTGACCCTGTTCTGAAAGCATCATTTGAGTCCCAAAGAGGTTGTGACCCATAGGTTGAGAACCACTGCTCTAGCCCCTCCTTTAAATTTTAGTTATTTACTTTTGGAGACAGAGTCTCACTGTGTAGTCCTGTCTGGCCTGGAACTCACTATGTAGACCAGTCTCTGGCCTCAAACTTAAAGAGATCCTCCTCCTCCTCCTCCTCCTCCTCCTCCTCCTCCTCCTCTTCCTCCTCCTTCTCCGTGAGACATGGTTTCTCTGTATAGCTCTGGCTGTCCTGGAACTCACTTTGTAGACCAGGCTTGCCTTTGAACTCAGAAATCCGCCTGCCTCTGCCTCCCAAGTGCTGGGATTAAAGGCATGCGCCACCATGCCCGGCTCCTGCCTCTGCTTCTTGAATGCTGGAATTAAAGGCATGCACCACCATACCTGATACCTTATATTTTTAATAAAATCACTTTTGCAGAGTCTTATATCCTCTGAATTTAAAGCTTTGTGTATTGGATAGTCCTTCTATATTTTTTTAAATAAATGGGAAATTTGGTGTGTGAGTTTAGAAAGCAGCATTTGTGGGCTGGCAGCATGGCTTTATTGAGTGGAAGTACTTCCGCACAAGCCAGGTAGTCCTAGCTGACTTCTGGAGCCACTCTTGAAAGTGATCCTCAGACCTCCACAAGTGTCCTGTGGCACATGTGCCTCACATCCCACCTTTCTGCGCCTCCCTCTCTCTCAAAAATAACAGTCTTGATGATTTTGAAAATATATTTATTTCAGGAAATTTAGTTAATGCAGACAAACTTCTGAAAGAAAATTAAAATTGCTAAGAATCCTACTCTTAGCTTCTTTTCTCATTGCCATGATGAAATTCTTTGACAAAACGAGGCCGTGAAGCCTACCCACCCCCAAATCGGAACGATTGCCATTGCTCTTGTCTACTAGAAATGGATGGTAAGAGTATTGCTGAAGACACCTCACTTTTTGGTCACAGAACATGGAGAAAGCAAGCTGGTACTGACCTGTAAACACCCCTCCTCCTGGCTATCTTTTGTAGTATAGGAAGGCGTGCTGCAGGCTTCTGGGAGAAAAGCCAACCCAGCTATGACCTTTGAGATGGACAGTAAAGACTGGTCAGGCACGATACTGCCAGCCCAATAATACCGTGAATGTAACAGGGCTAACTGCTTCCTGATTGGATTTCAGGCCTGCTGCAAAGGAGAGAAACCATGTCTGGTGCTAGAAACCTTTTCGAGAGCTGGTGTCCTGGAGATCACAGGGTCTCAAAGGGAACCCATTTGGTTTTCCTAAGTCAACAAGTGATCTAAATGCACACGTTTATATCCAAAGATGTGCTTCCTAAATGTACACGTTTATATGCAAAGATGTGCTTCCTAAATGCACACGTTTATATGCAAAGATGAGTGCTGCTCTCTGCCTCTCTGTCAGAGAAGCTCTTCTTATTGCAGTGGACAGTGGTTAATGTAGACTCATAATGAATGGGCTGGTGTAATGCTGAGCTGTGAGTAGGTCCTCCATATTACCTGCTCCAGGACTCAAGGGAACACTGTGGAAGAGATCAGTAGAAAGCACAGAAAAGCTGGGGGATGGCGAGATGTGTAGCATGACCTTACCGTTACACTCACGACCTCACCATCACTGTGGTTACCTGCACAAGAGCTGCACTTGACTGAGCCTGCCAACCCCTCCTTTAGGGATGGACTATGAGCAGTTAATGGTGGTGAAGGGAAGGTGTCACTGTTTTAAGTGATTCCTGACAAGCTGCCACGCTCCAGAAAATAACTTCCTACTCAGCCTCACAAAAAAACCCAATTAAAAAGACATGGAAGCCGGGCGTGGTGGCGCACGCCTTTAATCCCAGCACTCGGGAGGCAGAGACAGGCGGATTTCTGAGTTCGAGGCCAGCCTGGTCTACAGAGTGAGTTCCAGGACTATACAGAGAAACAGGGCTATACAGAGAAACCCTATCTCGAAAAACCAAAAAAAAAAAAAAAAAAAAAAAAAAAGACATGGAAATAGCAGAGGAAGTTTTGGGGAAGAAAAAGGTTTCACTGGGAGATGGGGGATTAGAGAGGGTAAAATGAGGCGTCAAAGTTACTAAAGTGTATTATGTGCATCTAAGAAACCGTCAAAGAAAAGAGAACAGACCAAAGCAACTGAGGGGCTAAAAGGCTTATTGTGATTCGCTGTTCACAGGAGTAGCCCATCCAGGCGGGGGAACTCACAGTGGCAGAGCTTGAAGCAGCTGGCTGACACAGAGAGATGATCTTTGGATGTGATCTCTTGCCAGAGCAGCAGTGGTGCTGGATTAAAATTCCTCTACATACAATGTTACATACAATGTTACATACAATGTTACATACAGTGTTACATACAATATTTCTATTATCCCTGTGGTAATGATTAATCTTGGTTATCAACTTGAATCAACTTGTAGTCTACTAAAAGATACGCCTCTGGGCAAGTCTGTGAGGGTACTTTTTGGAAGGATTAAATTAACTGAGGGTGGGGTAGGGGAATGGGTGTGTGGTGTGTGGGGTAGGTTGGTGTGTGAGTAGACAGATTGGGGTAGGGAGACACTCCCTTAGTGTGGACAGCACTATTTAGTAATGTCCCAATTCAATAGAGGTCTGAGGTAAAAGAAGTTCTGGTTTTGCCTGCCAACTTTTACTCTTGTGAATTCATCTACTCTTGTCACTACTACTGCCACTGCCATCTTTTGCTGACACTGGAAGCTAACTTATTTGGCCTTTGTGGTGGGTTGAATGCAAATGGCCCCTATAAGGTTCATATATGTAAATGCTTGATCCCCAGTTGGTAAAAGTGTTTGGGAAATATTTGGAGGTGTGACCTGGTTGGAGAAGGTGTGTTGGTGGTTAGGGGCTTGAGGTTTCAAAAGACTTGAAGCCTCACTCCCAGTGTACTCTCTGCCTCTTACTTGTGGATCAAGATGTGAGCTCTCAGCTGTTCCTTTGCGCTACCATCATGGACTCTAACCCTCTGAAGGCCTAAGCCTATTTAAACACTTTCTTTTGTAAGTTGCTGTGGACAATGTGTTTTATTACAGCAACAGAAAAGTGAGACAGCCTTCAAAACTGAAGTGATGACCAGTGGCTGCAGGAAGCATCAAGAGGCCCTTGGCTCTAAGATTCGGCCTCATAGACTCTCTGAAGTTTTCAGCCTCTCTAGCATACAGACAATCTGTTTGTCTACCCAGCCCATGTGTTGTGAAATATTAAAAATGCAATCCACGCTAAGCTGGCAGTGCACCAGCAGGCTGTTCGAATCTCGTGGAGACTCTCTAACCCTGAGCTCCAAAATCTCTCCACCCAGCTCGTAAAGTTCCCACTGGTGGGTAACTGCCATGCCAGCCCCATGCTTCCGAATTCCCATGGCCTTTTGGGGTGTGCTTCTTGCAAACCCACACCTCTGCACCTTTCTCTCTGGAACCCAGTTGAGTTGCCCCATGAAGGAAAACACCATACAAACAATTCAGAATCAACAGGTAACTCAATTGCTGGGCACAGCAACTAGCATCCTAATTTTGTAAGCTATACTAACTATAACCCCTCCAGTGGCGAATCCTAGTGGATCCACCATCTAAACTGGGGCCTCTTGTTAGTTACATTTTGGTCTCTACTTGTCTCCAGTCCAAAAGCCCTATCTCTTCCTTCCTTCCTTCCTTCCTTCCTTCCTTCCTTCCTTCCTTCCTTCCTTCCTTCCTTCCTTCCTTCCTTCCTTCCTTCCTCTCTTCCTCTCTCCGACCCAGAAGTCCCACCTACTCCCCACAAAGTCCCACCTACTCCCCACCCAGTGATTGGTCCCCTGAAGTCTCTATTCATTAGGGGGAAGGTCTTGCCACAAGCCCATATTGTGTAAAGCAATTTAATAGATCCCCTTTGTAATATATGTTCACTGCATCAGTTTTGTTCCTTTTAGAACCTTAAGTTACTACACCTTGGTAGAAGAAAAATGCTCCTGAGGCAAATAAGTGTCACATCATGAAGAAGTTCCCAAGCTGATGTATTAGCATCATACTAGGTCTTGACAAGTCAGGCTGGAATATTGTAGCTCAGCCTCGGCTTTCAGAAATATCATTCTAGAAGCATTACCATCTGCCTTCTAATGGCTTTGTTGCTTTGAGTAACCTAGTTTTATAGCAGTAGGTATAGTTATCATCAGGGATACTACTTAACATGCACAGTGCAGAGCTCAGGCCCTGGCAACCCATCAAAGGTGCTGCCTTGATTGAGCTGCCTGCTCTGTGTTGCCATCTTAGTCCCAGTTACTGCGCATGTCATAGTCATTCCTTTTGTGTAGAGTTTGACCAGGGTAGTTGAAGGTGAGAAAGAGAATATTGCACTTGTTATGGGATGAGTTGTGTTCTTTACAATACTTCATTTTTATTCAGCTTATAACCCTTCAGGTAACATACATTTAGTGCAATGTCATATACTTCATAGAAGTAGCAAGTGCTAACTGTACTACTGGAGTTCCTAATATAAAATATACTTTCATACAAAATTGCCAAGTCCTTGGGGGAGTTAATCAATCTTTGAACTAGATAACATTTAGTATAGAGGCTGTGCTGGGTAATATGTTTAGTTGACACAAGCTAAAGTCATCTGAGGAGGGAACCTCAACTGAGAACATGCATTTATAAGATGGGGCTGTAATCAGGTTTGTAGGGCATTTTCTTAATTAGTGATTGATGGAAAAGGATCCAGCCCATTGTGGGTGGTACTATCCATGGACTGGTGATCTCAGGTTCTGTAAGAGAGGAGGCTGATCAAATCATGAGGAACAAGTCAGTAAACAAACACTTCTTTATGGCCTCTGCATCAACTCCTGACTCCAGGTTCCCGCTCTGCTTCAGTTCTTGCCCTCACTGCTTTTGATGGTGAACTGTGACATGGAACTGTGAGTGAAATAAATCCTTTCCTCCCCAAGTTGCTTTTGATCACGGTGCTTTATCACAGCAACAGTAACCCCAGTGAAGATAGTGATTTACATAGAGGTTAACAATTTAAAATATATTGAACTTAACAGATGAGCATTTGGATGAGCATTTGTTAAGTAAAGAGGTATCATTTGAAGAAACTTCGGTTCGTAGGCTAGTACACTTCCTTGTCTGGAGCTTGGAATACCTGAGTCATTAAAAAAATGTGACTCTGTATGTAAAAGTGTCTTTGTTGATGGATTAATACCTCACATGTACATAGTTTCTCATACATAATTTCTGTAAATGGTTTATGGAAATGAAAAGTATGACTAAATTTTTAGTAACATTTTGATGTATTTTTAAGTCAGGAGACACTAAAGTTGATATAAAGAATGATACACACACACACACACACACACACACACACACACACACATTCAAGAATTATCAGGGCCAGTAAGATGGCTAAATGATACTACAGTGAAAGAATAGAACTGATTCTTGAAGCTTGTCTTTTGACTTTCACGTACACACTGTGGCACTTGGATATGCCTATGAACTGCAACAATGACCAGCAGGGCATAATAACCCTAAGGGGACAGTAGTGATACACATACCTTGGCAATAACCAATAACTCTCTTATTGGACTTAAGACCTGCTCAACAAGAGAGCAATCATGATTGGTACTGGAAACCTCGCCAATTGCCAAAGGCTAGTTGGAGAACACCTACAACTGTGATTTTACTAACTAGCACAATTCCCTAGTTATATTCTAAATATTTGTCCTTATACTCACAGATAAGTGTAGTCTTTACTCCTCGTCAAGGAAATTTCTCTTTGCAACAGATGGAGACCATTACAGAAGATCACATGCAGAGCTGTGGAGCCAAGTCGCAACTGATAACATCTGCAACACAACTCCTGCACTTAAGATTCAGGGGTCATTATTGAAGAGAGGGCAGAAAGCTATAACTATGAAGTCTCACCAACATGGCTGCCTAAACAAGACCTGAACAAGGACAGCACCAATAGACATACTAATATGGAAGGAGGAAAAAAAATCTCAAGAAACCTCAACCTTAGACAAAGAGTGACAGGCATCTAAGGAATCTAAAAGCTAGATAAATAGTCTTCCCCAGGGAAGAGCATACCATTTAGTTATCCAGTACCAAATGGTTAGTCTTAAAACATGTACATACAATAGGGTTTCATGGACTTCTCAGGTTGTATTTATATATTTAAGAACACAAACACATATCAATATTAATAAGTAAACACACACTCAATACTTCACAACAATTAAAAAGAGGCCATGTAGTTGAGAGAGTTGAGGGGTTGAGGGAGGAAAAGGAAGGGTGAAATGATACAATTATATTACAATCATAAAATATAGAAAAAGAGGGGGCTGAACAGATGGTTCAGCAGTTTAGAGCACTGGCTGCTCTTGCAAAGGACCCAGGTTCAACTCTTAGCATCCATATGGTGACTCTCAACTGCCTGTAATTCCAGTTTCAGAGGGTCTGACACCCTTACACAGACAAATATTCAGGCAAGACACCAATGCATATAAAAATAATAAATAAATCATTAAAATGAGAAAAATAGAAAATATATGATAAAAGTAAAAAGAATGTGATTTTTTTAAAAAAAAATGGAAAATGTGTTACAGTTGTGTTCTAGAGTTTGAGGAGAATATGGAACTTTTAATTTCCCTTCACAACATGGAGCAATGTGAACATGAACTACATAGTAGGCATATGCCTTAGGGTTTCAAGAGACACTGTGACCAAAGCAACTCTTATAAAAGAAGACATTTAATCGGGTCTGGCTTACAGTTTCAGTCTCAGACATAGTTCGGGAGAAGAAGATGAGAGTTCTACATCTTGTTCTGAAGGCAGCCAGGAGGAGACCTGCTTCTGCCCTGGATGGATCTTAAGCATAGGACCTCAAAGCCTATACCCACAGTGACAAATTTCCTCCAACAAGGCCACACCTACCCCAACAAGACCACACCTCCTAATAGTGCTACTTCCTATGGGCCAAGCATATTCAAACCACCACATACACAAACACACACATACACATAACTTGCTAAAAACCAACAGCTCTCTTATTGGACTTAAGACCTATTCAACAAGCGATATCTATCTATCTATCTATCTATCTATCTATCTATCTATCTATCTATCTATCAAATTTAATATAGTATATGTTTCTGTTAAAAGAGCTTGGTTGTATAAGGATGTTGGATCTTTTATTTTAGAAACAGAGTCCTGTATTCTTTTGCCCCTGAATCAGGTTTTCAGAACTATCTTTTTCAGCTCTTTTCAAATAGGTACAATAGTCAAATGTGTTAGCATCTTTAGTCCTCAGGGACAGATGTTGTTTGAAATTTAGAATTTGGAGTTTATAAAAATACATGCAGTGTGCCTGTGATTTGTAATATTTCAAGTGATGTCTGAGCCATGAGCTATTCATAAATATTTTTGTCCCGAAGCATGAATGTTCATACTTGGACAAATAACTAGGTAAAATAGTTGTTGTTTCAGTTTAAAGAGACTTAACTACCAAATGTAAACTTGGTGGCAACATTTCAGTGCTTTTAGGCTTTGAGTTATAGATTTGGGAGTAAAGACACACACCAAACACAGACTTTCCAATTCAGTGTGGTCTCATTCTAAGTGTATTTTGTTTTGTCATTGTCTTAGATTTTTATTTATTTATTTATTTATTTATTTATTTATTTATTTATGTATTATTAGATAATTTCTTCATTTACATTTCAAGTGTTATCCCTGTCTCAGATTCTTAACTTGGTGTTTTCACTTTTTAAAGGCTTAATAGATGCTTCAGAAATAGTTGCTGCTGTGAAATCATTGGGACTCCACATTTCTCTCTCTCAGGCCAAAGACATCCTGAAAAGGTCAGCCTGTGTTTTTGTCTTTGATACCCTTGAGTTTTATAGTCTATGCTGGAAGTTAACTGCAATACATGTGGCATTTTGGATGCCATCTCTCATTTTATAGAGAGATTTTTAAAAGTTTAGATGGATTCACATGTATGAGATGGTTGAACATGTATTTCTTTAGTCTCTGTGTTATATTATCCATTTTTCTTTATTAATTCATCTGTATTCATTTCTATGACAAACACAATAAGATGTTTTTTTCTCTTGGGGGGTCTGGGGAAGCTGGCTCAGTGGGTAAAGTGCTTGCTGTGGAGCACTGGGGCTTGAGCTTGATTCCCAGCATCCACATAAAGTCTGTGTATAATGGTCTACTCGGGAATGTGGAGGCAGACTCATTCCTTGAGCCCATTAGTCAGCCAGCCCAGCCTAATCAGCAAGCCCCATATCCTGCTCTCTCTCTCTCTCTCTCTCTCTCTCTCTCTCTCTCTCTGTGTGTGTGTGTGTGTGTGTGTGTGTGTGTGTGTGTGCACTCACGTGACACAGCTAAACTTATTGGGAAAGAGGAACTTCAACTGAGAAAATCCCTTTATCAGATTGCTTCTAGGCAGCTCTCTGGGGGCATTTTCTTCATTAATGATTGATGAAGGTGAGCTTAGCTCCCTCAGGGGTACAACCCTGGGCAGGTGGTCTTGAGTTGTAGACGAAACCAATGTTCAAACCACGGGGAACAAGCTAGTAAGAAGTGTTTCTCCATGGCCTCCGCTTCACTGAAGTTCCTGCCCTGAGCTCCTGCCTTAACCTCTCTCCATGTATCTGCTTTGTAAGACATAAAATAGAATTGGATTATTATCCTAGTTATGTCTCTTGTTGCTGGGATGAAATGCCTTGACAAAAGCAACTTAAAGGAGAAATGTTTTACCTGACTCACAATTCTGGGTGACAGTCCCTCGCTGTGGGGAGTCAGGGTGGTGGGCATGAAGCTGCTGGGCACATGGCGTCCACCATCAAGAGCAGAGCACATGAACCAGAGAGTGCATGCTAGTGCTCAGCTCGCCTTTCCACTCGCAGTCCAGGATCCCAGGACTGGAACTGTGCCATCCACAGTGGGTGGGTTTTCCATGTCGATTAACATAATCAAGATACCCGCCCCAGAGACAATCAGAGGCTAAGGTTATCCAAGACAGTCCCTCAAGGCGTGGCTGGAGCCTTGTCTCTTAAGTGTTCAGTTGACAATTAATACCAATAATTACAGTTATCTTTTTCTTAAAAGAACTTACACAAAACTAGCTGAGATTTCTGTTCCCTATGTTTGAGGAGTCTAATTACATTTCATTAACAGTTATAAAACCACTCATACTTTCAAGTCCTTAAGTCAGTTTTAAAATGCTGTGTTTTTAAAGCTGTGTGTCCTACAAAATACAATCTACATATTTAGTCCAATACTTGTCAAAATTCTAGCACTATTATCCATAGAAAGAAAAAAAAATCTTAAACTTTATCTAGAAGCATAATAGACCCAAGGCAATATTGATTAAAAGAATAGTGCTGGAGGTATCATTACCTGATTTCAAATTATACTACAGAGCCATAGTAATAAAAACAGCGTGGTACTTGCACAACAACAGAGAGATCAACAGAATAGAACGGAGGACCCAGCTATGAGTCAGGCAATGCAGCCAACTGGTTTTTGACAAAGATGCTAAAGTTACACATTGGAGAAAGCAGCCTCTAGGGTGTGGGAGAACTGGGTGTGCTGAGGTAAAATCTGGGCATTCATTCAGAAGCAGATCCTTAACTCTTACCTGGCACAATAATTTTTTATTAGATATTTTCTTTATTTACATTTCAAATGTTATCCCCTTTCCTAGTTTCCCCTCTGAGAAACCTCTATCCCCTCTCCCCTTCCCCTGCTCCCCAACCTACCCACTCCCATTCCCAGTCCTGGCATTCCCCTTTACTGGTAAATAGAACTTTCACAGGACCTAAGGCCTCTCCTCCCATTGATGACTGACTAGGTCATCCTCTGCTACATATACAGCTAATCCCACCATGTGTTTTCTTTGATTGGTGGTTTAGTCCCAAGGAGCTCTGGGGGTTCTGGTTAGTTCATATTGATGTTCCTCCTATGGGGCTGCAAACCCCTTCAGCTCTTTGGGTACTTTCTCTAGCTCCTTCATTGGGGACCCATGCTCTGTCCAGTGGATGATTGTGAACATTCACTTCTGTATTTGCCAAGCACTGGCAGAGCCTCTCAGGAGACAGCTATATCAGGCTCCTGTCAGCAAGCTCTTGAAAGACAAATGGATGGATCTGGAGGATATCATCCTAAGTGAGGTAACCCAATCACAAAAGAACACACATGATATGCACTCACCGATAAGTGGGTATTAGCCCAGAAGCTCAGAATCCTTTTTAGGAGAGAGAGCAAAATACCCATGGAAGGAATTACAGAGACAAAGTTCAGTAAGAGACTGAAGGAATGACCATCCAAAGACTGCTCTACTTGGGGATCCATCCCATAAACAACCACCAAACCCAGACACTATGGCAGATGACAACAAAAGCTTGCAGGCACAATAATTAACTCAAAGTGCCTCCTAAGACGGCTGGAAGAAAAAGCAGGGAAACACTCAAAGATATAGGTTCAGGTAAGGACTTTTTGAACAGGAGCTCCTGTTGCTCCATGAATAAGGGCAGCTATTTACAGTGGAAAGTTGGAAAAAAAATCTTTACCACCTGTACCTGACAGAGGGTTAATATTCAAAATCTTTAAAGCGTTTAAAATGAAGGAAACACCAACACACAAAGAACTGAATCAAACAGTCTGTGGGGTCGGGAAGTGGCTCAGTGGAGAAAGTACGCGCTGTGTGGGCACGGAGACCAGTTCTGTCCTCAGAACTCAGCTACAGCTGGCATCATTAAGGTGAAATTTTAATTTTTAATATTTTGTGTGTGCTCAGGTGCATGTGTTACATGTGAAAGGTGGAAGACAACGTTTAGGGGTCAGTTCTCCTTCCACCGTGGGTTCCAGGAATTGAGCTCAGGTCATTAGACTTGTGCAGCAAGCACTTTGACCCGCTGAGACCAGAGGACAAGCTCAAGTGTTGTCCACAGACTCCATCCACTGTTTTGTTTGCTTATTTTCTTTTGTTGAGATGGGGTCTCCCTGTGGCTAGAATGTCCAGCGTATGTTAGGTTGGCTGGCTAGTGAGCCAGGAGGGCCTGCAAGTTTCTATCTCCTTAGCACACCTAGCTTGTTTCTTCTTGGGTTCTGGGAACTGAACTCAGATCCCCGTGGTTGTGGTTTTTTTTTTTTTTTTTTTTGGTTTTTTTCGAGACAGGGTTTCTCTGTATAGCCCTGGCTGTCCTGGAACTCACTTTGTAGACCAGGCTGGCCTCGAACTCAGAAATCCGCCTGCCTCTGCCTCCTGAGTGCTGGGATTAAAGGCGAGCGCCACCACGCCCGATCCCCGTGGTTGTAAGGCAAGCATTTTACATGCTGGGCTGTCTCCCCAGCCCCTGATCATCACTGCTCTTTGGAAATGTCAATATTGTTCAAAATAAGAAAAGTCTGAAAAATGCCATAGTTAGGATCTTAGGGAGACATGATATCCGAACAGAATGTTCTATCTCAGTGTGATGCTGAAGGGGAAAAGAACATTAGTTTAAAATGTAAGGTGGCTTTAGTAAAGTATAAAATGTAGCTATGACTGATGCATCAACCATTAGTCAGGTGTTGTAACAAATGAACCACAATTATGTAAGATGTAACCAACTAGAGAGACTAGGTGTGGGGAGATATAATAGTTGACTATATGTTGTTGTCTTCTCAATTTCTCTTAAAGTATGACATTGATCTAAAAGATAATCTGTTCTTTAAAAGAGGGACTGGAAAATACAGTTATATCCATGAAGCTCAAAAGAATGGCCTCAGTAACAAGCACTCCATAAACGTTTCAGTCGTGTGAATAATGGTGGTATTATACGTGTGGTAAACACCATTTAACATTTCATTTCAGCATGGATGTTGACGGGTCGATGACAGTAGACTGGGATGAATGGAGAAATTTCTTTTTCTTCCACCCTGCAAAAAATATCACTGACATTGTTCATTTCTGGAAGCATTCTACTGTAAGGTTATTCTGCATTTTACTTCTTTTATTTTTCTTTAATTGTTGTTACTGTAAATTTCATTTCATTGTCCCTATTTTAGTTTTAGCCCCCGTGGCAAAGAATGTATTATTTCCTTTTAACAATATTCTACTAATTTTGGAAGGAGAGCTAGTATTTTATGTGAAAACATAGAAACCACAATTTGTTTTACTTACTAAAATGACCCACTCTATGTTATAAGTCATGTTGTTATGCATAATTGGATAGTCCTAGACAAGTGAAAAAAAAAGTGTTTCCCTTTCGTTTTTTAGACTGAGTGGATCTTTTTGGCATCAGAAATATAAAATTACATATTCAGATTTTAGAATTTAGAGTGAAAAAGGAACAGATGTACAAGCTATCACTCTTAATTGTTCGCACCTGACCTAATGTAAGGAGTGTGGCTGGACCCAAATAATCGCTACTCAAATTGACTCCGGCGGTGGCAGCGGTGCTCCTCGCTACCCTCCCCGCAACGTTCTGGCTTCCCAAATGAAAGATACACATACCCGGCCTTATATTTTAATATGTCTTAAACCGCTCAATAGTTGGGCTACTTTTAAACTTCCATGTGGCTAACTGGAATGTTATTCATAATGTCCCCTCCAACATTCCTGAGTTATTGCTTACTAAAACCTATCATCCATCTTGGCTGTCCCGGACCCAGACCTGCAGCCCTCTCAGGCTGAGTTCCCCAGCACCTACAGGACGGCCATGTTCTCTGTCTGGCACACCTCAGGCATGGCTTCTACTCCTTTACCGGCATGGCATGGTGGTTATCTCCCTTCCTGCTCCCTCCTCAGTCCCTTGCCCAGGACTCCTAAAATCCTGCCTCTGTCTCTCTGTCCAGCCATTGGCGGCCAGCAACTTTATTCCAATCAAAACCAACTGGTGGGAGGGTACCTCAGTGTCTTGTGTGTGGCTGTGTGGCTTCTCGTGCAATTTTGGGGACCAAATTAACACAATAAAGCAGCATTAGACCAAATCCACTACATGGAGTAAAGGAAAGTCTGTAGTTAAAGACTTTTGCCTTCTTTAGATGTACGGAGGGGGAATTGAAATCCTAATACTGCATCCACAGCATTCTGTTCTCAGTGTCCATCTTCCCTCCATAGCTGACACACAAGAAAAGGCTATTAGCTCTGCAATCAGAAGGCCCAAGTTTGAACCCTACATCTTACACCCCTTTGCCTCCATTTCTTCAATTAGATAGTGGAGATAGTGTTTTGTTTTGATTTGTTTTGTTTTGTCTTTTCTAGACAGGGTTTCTCTGTGTAGCCCTGGCTGTCCTAGAACTCACTCTGTAGACCAGGCTGGCCTTGAACTCAGAGACCTACCTGCTTCTGCCTCGTAAGTGCAGGGATTAAAATCCTTTAAGAGCTAGTGGTATGAATTTTAAGAGTTCAAGTAATGCATTGGTAAAAAGCTAAGAGTATAAGTATTGAATAAATGTTATGACAGGCACGTGGTTTCATCTGTGTTTGTGAATATTTGAACATATGTGAAGAATATGTTATATCATTTCATACTTGGGTTTTGATTTATATAGTATTGTGATAACACATTTGATTTCTTACTTTTTACTGCTCCTTCAATGTTCATTTTGTCTCCTGTAACTATTGCCCAGGATGCATTACCAGATCGTTCTTCTATTGCGAATAGTTTTTTTTTTTTTAATGCAATATATTCTGATTCATTTCCTCTCCCCCAACTCCTTCAAGCTCCTCCCTACATCTCCTTCCCTCTGGATCCATACCCTTTCTATTTCTGCTCCATTCAGTTGAGAGCTGTTCAGTTTTCATGAGTTTGTAAGCTCTCTGTTGTTTCTGTTGAAATACAGCCTTAATCCATGGTGGTCTGATAGGATGTGGTGGGTGGTTATTTCAATTTTATTGTATCTGTTGAGATTTGCTTTGTGACCAAGCACCATGTTGTCAGTTTTGGAGAAAGTTCCATGAGGTGCTGAGGAGAAGGTTTTTTTGTTTTTTGGGGTTTTTTTTTGTTTTTTTTATTTTAATTTTAATTTTAATTTTTTTTGGGGTGAAATGTTCTCTATATATTTGCTAGGTCCATTTGATTTATGATGTCAGTCAGTTAACTCTAGCATTTCTCCATTTAGTTTTTGGCTAGATGACCTGTCTACTGGTGAGAGTGGGTTATTGAAATCTTCTACTGTAAATATGTGAGGGTCATTAAGTGATTTAAGCTGTAGTAATATTTCTTTTATGAACTTTATAACCAACCTAGAAAAACAGTAACTATTTCAAGCTCTTGGTTTGGTTACTCTAGAATCTTTTTTATTTCTAACCAATATTACATAAATCCTTTAAAAAGAAATTAAACCTAGTGTGGGTACTGTGCTACACCGTGGTATGCATGTAGAGGTATCAGGACACTGGCCAGAGCCACTTTTCTCTTCGAACTGCATAAATTCTGGAAAGTGAACTCAGGTTGTCTGGTTTAGTGGCCATTGCCTTTATCTGCAGTGCCATCCCACTGGCTTTTGCTATTTTATTTTATTTTATTTTATTTTATTTTATTTTATTTTATTTTATTTTTAACATTTCTTTCCATGCCTACATATAATCTTGTGGTTCTTAAAATGAGTGATATCTTCAAGCATATCATTTTCATTGCCTACAACATCCCTGCTTATATAGAAAGGCAATATGACTGTGGCCTCTGCAGTCATGGTGCCTGGATTCAAAAGGGCCTTTGAGGCTTTAAGTTATCTTAACTATAAAGAATTTATTTTTCCCTAAACATTGAATCTCACTTTCTTTTAAAATTATTTTTAAATTTATACTTTCTATTTCTAAAATATTATTTTTTTATTAGTTCTTTGAGATTTTGTGCAATGTGCTTTGATCATACTTACCTCTACCCCACCCCCCCCCCCAGATCCATTCTTCTTTGCCTGCCTGACCAATGTTGCCTCCCCTTTCTTAGTCTACCAAGTCCAATTCATTTATACATCCAGTGCCTCTGTAGGATTTTCTTAAGGTGCCTTGGTTGTAGTTTTTACTCTGTATTGTAGTTGATTGTATCTTTTCCTATGCCTTTTATTATAGAGATAATAAGAAAGGTCTCTAAGTGCCCA
>LR749582.1:2714153-2812552 GCA_902729485.2 Mus minutoides
GAAGAAGATGGCCTAGTTGGCCATCATTGGGAGGAGAGGCCCCTTGGTCATACAGACTCTATATGCCCCAGAACAGGGGAATGCCAGGGCCATTACGTGGGAGGGGGTGGGTAGGGGAGCAGGGCGGGGATGCGGGAGGGTAAGGGAAAATTTCTGGATAACATGTGAAATGTAAATGAAGAAAATATCTAATAAAGAGTGGAAAAAAAAGCTAAGAGTATAAGTATTGAATAAATGTTATGACAGGCACGTGGTTTCATCTGTGTTTGTGAATATTTGAACATATGTGAAGAATATGTTATATCATTTCATACTTGGGTTTTGATTTATATAGTATTCTGATAACACATTTGATTTATTACTTTTTGACTGCTCCTTCAATGTTCATTTTGTCTCCTGTAACTATTGCCCAGGATGCATTACCAGATCGTTCTTCTATTGCGAATAGTTTTTTTTTAATGCAATATATTCTGATTCGTTTCCTCTCCCCCAACTCCTTCAAGCTCCTCCCTACATCTCCTTCCCTCTGGATCCATACCCTTTCTATTTCTGCTCCATTCAGTTGAGAGCTGTTCAGTTTTCATGAGTTTGTAAGCTCTCTGTTGTTTCTGTTGAAATACAGCCTTAATCCATGGTGGTCTGATAGGATGTGGTGGGTGGTTATTTCAATTTTATTGTATCTGTTGAGATTTGCTTTGTGACCAAGCACCATGTTGTCAGTTTTGGAGAAAGTTCCATGAGGTGCTGAGGAGAAGGTTTTTTTGTTTTTTTGTTTTTTGTTTTGTTTTTTTTTTAATTTTAATTTTAATTTTAATTTTTTTGGGTGAAATGTTCTCTATATATCTGCTAGGTCCATTTGATTTATGATGTCAGTCAGTTAACTCTAGCATTTCTTCATTTAGTTTTTGGCTAGATGACCTGTCTACTGGTGAGAGTGGGTTATTGAAATCTTCTACTGTAAATATGTGAGGGTCATTAAGTGATTTAAGCTGTAGTAATATTTCTTTTATGAACTTTATAACCTACCTAGAAAAACAGTAACTATTTCAAGCTCTTGGTTTGGTTACTCTAGAATCTTTTTTATTTCTAACCAATATTACATAAATCCTTTAAAAAGAAATTAAACCTAGTGTGGGTACTGTGCTACACCGTGGTATGCATGTAGAGGTATCAGGACACTGGCCAGAGCCACTTTTCTCTTCGAACTGCATAAATTCTGGAAAGTGAACTCAGGTTGTCTGGTTTAGTGGCCATTGCCTTTATCTGCAGTGCCATCCCACTGGCTTTTGCTATTTTATTTTATTTTATTTTATTTTATTTTATTTTATTTTATTTTATTTTTAACATTTCTTTCCATGCCTACATATAATCTTGTGGTTCTTAAAATGAGTGATATCTTCAAGCATATCATTTTCATCGCCTACAACATCCCTGCTTATATAGAAAGGCAATATGATTGTGGCCTCTGAAGTCATGATGCCTGGATTCAAAATGGGCCTTTGAGGCTTTAAGTTATCTTAACTATAAAGAATTTATTTTTCCCTAAACATTGAATCTCACTTTCTTTTAAAATTATTTTTAAATTTACACTTTCTATATCTAAAATATTATTTTTTTATTAGTTCTTTGAGATTTTGTGCAATGTGCTTTGATCATACTTACCTCTACCCAACTCCCCCTCCCCCCATCCATTCTTCTTTGCCTGCCTGACCAATGTTGCCTCCCCTTTCTTAGTCTACCAAGTCCAATTCATTTATACATCCAGTGCCTCTGTAGGATTTTCTTAAGGTGCCTTGGTTGTAGTTTTTACTCTGTATTGTAGTTGATTGTATCTTTTCCTATGCCTTTTATTATAGAGATAATAAGAAAGGTCTCTAAGTGCCCAGAGTCAGAAACCAACTTCTGCATGACCCGCCATGAATACCAAGCCCAGGGCCAGCTCACTGATGCGGCACTTCAACAATAGTTATTGAGCACACTTATCTTAAGCTAAGATCTAGGTCTCCTACAGTACACAAGGGAGACCAGGTTGTTGGCCTCATTGGACTTACTTTGTAAAAGAGTGGCCAAGCAATAAACAGAAGTGAACTGATCAATCAAGACTGAGTCATGAAGAAATCCTCAGGGCAGAGGGAAAATAGTTTGAGCAGGTTCCTGAAAGGGCACTAATGGAATGAGGGAATAAACGTGGGGAAGCTAAGAGCAGCAACTTGCCTACTACAACGACAGTAATAAATAAAACCCAAGTCTTCAAGTCTAGTTTGACACTCTTCACTGAAACATAATGCTTTAACACTTCAAAAATAGTCTTCAGAAAACAAAATATGATCGCTAAAGGTAAAATTACTACATATAAACTCATTGTAATATATATTTTTAAAGAGAAAATTGGTCAACAAAAGATCACTGTGAGTAATAAGTTGGAGCATAAATGCTGTTCTTGATTCCTGACTTAGGTTACATCTAAGAGTTTGGGATAAAGTGTGGTAATTTATTCAGTATTTATTCCTCACCTATTGAGTGGCAGACATCATGTAAAGTAGTGTGTTCGCTGCTCTCTCAGGTTTACATCGTTTTCATGGAAGAGATTATACAAATAGTTTGAGAATTATTTTAAATTAATGCTGAATTTAATGATTATTTTAGTCTAAATCTTCATGTGAATGTTATTCAAAATCATCTGAGTATAAGCACTGTGTACTAAGTACCTGTCAATCTTCAGTGTAGGCGGTGATCTGAAAAAGAAATGTCGAGTTTTCCATCTGTGTGAAAAGTTTTTCTTGATATTTGTAGAAAATTATGCTCTTATTTCTCAACTGTTTACACTTCACCGTCTCATTATTTTTGTGTTTATCAGATAATTGATATAGGAGAGAGTATAAGTATTCCAGATGAATTTACAGAACAAGAGAAGATGTCTGGAGAATGGTGGAAGCGGTTAGTAGCAGCAGGAATAGCGAGTGCGATCACACGGACATGCACGGCACCTTTGGACCGCTTGAAAGTCATAATGCAGGTAGTTTGCATGCCTTATCCACTCCTGAAGAGTGGGAGTAGCATGAAGAGTCCTTGATAAGTATAATGTTGATTTTAAGTGCCTGGCAGATTTCTTAGTACCTTCTCATTGAAACTTCAATGAATTAAAATTTGTAACTATAAATCAATACTTGTTAGATACTTTTTTCTATAAGAATATAAAAATCAAGAAAAATGTTATAAATTAAAATTTGTAATTAAAAAATATATGGTTGTTTTATTGTCCTTTGTTGTTTTGGTGATATTGGTAGTCTTTGGTGCTAAATTAAGAATGATTATTATAATATAGCATGATAATTATGTAAAACTGTAATGTTACCTAAGAACTTTGTAAATTATCTGTAACTATTCTTTGTTTTCTTCAAAACCTGTAACTCTGNTTAAATATTCAATTTATATGCCATTTTAAGAAAATACCGTGTGTTAAAAGAATATTATTTTGGATTAAGGGAACTTCATTTATTCATTCCATACATATTCAGCAGGTATGTTATGTATTAGCTAGTTTAATGGGCAGTAGGTATTATAGTGGGTTAGATACACTTTTTTTCCCCTTTTGTCGAGACAGGGTTTCTCTGTGTAGCCCTGGCTGTCCTGGATCTATCTTACTCTGTAGACCAGGCTGGCCTTGAACTCAGAAGTCTGCCTGCCTCTGCCTCCCACTTCCCAGTGCCACACTTTTTACCATTAGAGGAATTATAATGCATCAGGAAAATTAAATCATTTGTTAATAAATATTAAAACGCCATTATATAGCCAGACCAAAACACACTAGTACTTTGGGAATACCAAGGGATAATATATACCACTTATTTCTCCTGTAGATATATAATGATATCTTAATTAATGTATCCAATGGAAACAAAGGCTTTAGTTTAATAATCTAAATATAGAGAATATAGTATATGGAAATGGGACAACCAATCCATTGTCCTTTTATGTGTTTGACTCCATGTGTAACCCATATTCTATTCAACCAGGAAGCTAACTTTGAACCATTGTTAGGAAAGGCAAGTTGAAAATGTTCTGAAGCACGTCAGAGAACTCAGTTTCCCCAGTAACTGGGCCTGTAAGAAAATGTAAAACTAAATGTAAAGGAAAAACATAGACATGTACATCACTACACAAATGGAGACATGTATAGCTCTATATAGATGGAGACATGTATAGCAGTACACATATGGACACACGTGCTGCAGTACACAGATGGAAACGTACATCAGAACACAGATGGGGACACATATAGCAGTATACGGATAGAGACATTGTTTATTGGTGACACAGATGGTAATAGAGCCAAGAGGGCAAATTAAGAAAGAAAATATCCTTTGTGTGCAAGAAATGCAAAGATGGAAGATCATAGTTCTTATTTCCCAGAACATTACAGACATATAGAATCAGCTCGCAGTGATGGATGATATTGAAAATAGTAACTGTCATTTCAGAGGTTTTATTACAGGGCAGGGATAGTCATGGGTCGCTGGATTAGGTAGAGTGCAAAAACATGCGGCAACATTTGTTGGTTGTGATAGGGTGCTGCACACATGAATCCACAGCAGATGTGACGGCATGAAGAAGACCCGTGGAAAATCAGGGCAGCTAAAATTACAGCACAGACAGGGGAGGCTCCCTCATAAAATGCCACCTCCTAGGAGCTATTGGCAATGGTTGGCTGCTGAGGGAGGGGGGGAGTTCTTTCCAAGGATGTGAGCCTGAGAGTCTCACATGCTGCAGGAGATGGCCCTGCACCCACCACATGCATGTAGCATCAAGCAGACATGAAAAGCACATGAAATGGAGGCAGAAAGGTGACGGAGGGGTTAGGGGAAGAGACAGAGGGGAGGAAACGAGGGCAGATCTCATCAAAACACAGTACGTATGTATGAAATTATCAAACAATAAAGAAATCTTAAATTAAAATTATGGGGCAAATGTAGTTTAGTGAAGAGAATGAAAAACGAAAATGAATAAAGCAGATAGACTAGGAGAAGGATGTGAAAAAGAAAAGGAAACTTTAGAAAAATGTTGAGAATAAGGAGGAATAGTAAGTGGGAAGTGAATTAAAGAAGGCATGGTAACACAGCACCAGTACCGAGGAAGGGGGGGAGCAGGGGTCAGGGGTCAGGGGTCAGGGGTCAGGGGTCAGGGGTCTAAGGTCAACCTCAGTTACATACCAGGTAGTAAGCCAGTCTCCCCTCCCTCCCTCCCTCCCTCCCTCCCTCCTTCTCTCCCCTCTTTCCTCCCTCTCTCTTTCACACACACACACACACACACACACACACACACACACACACACACACACTTTTTTTTAAGAAAAACATAACACAAAAACCACAGAAAAGCATAGAGGCAGACACTTACCGACCTGTATATCCATATATCCATTTTTAGGGACTCCGTGATAAAGCACCACAACCTGCCATAGACACAGAAAGTTGTTGTAGTTCTGGGGCCTGGAGGACCAATCAAGTAGCCAGCAGGGCTGGCTCCTCTGAGCTTAGGGTGTCTGCGCTGGGTGTCTCTCCTTGACTTGGATATGGCCATCTTCCTCGTACTTCTCACTGCTTTCCTTTATGGTGTTCTAGGTCTCTGTGTCCAAACTTTCCTTTTATAAGAATAAAGGTCATATCTGTTTAACTTTATTTCATCTGCAAAGATACTATTTAAATAAGACCACAGCCCTTGGGCTGTGGACTTGTACACATTAGGACTTCAACAAATGAATTTTGAATTCAAGTCACAATTCCTTGAAACCTCAGTATATTCACTGTTGAAAGTTTGATGTATTCACATCAATTCTGTTTTCAGGGCATATTTTTTTTCTTTTTTTAAAAAAACCTTTATCAGGTTCTCTCTTTTATTACATTTATCTGAAAAAACAAAAACAAAAAACAAACAAACAAAAAACCCCAAACCTCAGAAGTTATTGTGATGGGTCCTAATCACAGCTCCCTTTACCACTGTAAACTCTTTCTTACACAAGCAAGTTCTCAACGAGTAGCCACTCAGCCTTGGTGGCATGTTTATTGCAGAAATCAGCAGCACAGGACTTTTGAGGTAATCATCTTGAACTCCTGTACGTAAGTGCTGCTCTCAAGCACTGCCTTATTTGCTTATTTATTTATTTATTTGTTTGTTTGTTTGTTTGTTTGTTTATTTATTTTTTATTAGATATTTTCTTCATTTACATTTCAAATGCTATCCCAAAAGTCTCCTATACCTCCCCCGCCCTGCTCCCCTACCCACCCACTCCCACTTCTTGGCCCTGGCATTCCCCTATACTGGGGCATATAAAGTTTGCTAGACCAAGGGGCCTCTCTTCCCAATAATGGCCGACTAGGCCATCTTCTGCTACATATGCAGCTAGAGACACGAGCTCTGGGGGTTCTGATTAGTTCCAAGGCATATTTCATATGCTCTTTAATAATTTTTGAGTATTAATCTGCTTGTGCTAAGAGTTTCTGATAATTGAAGTAGTTTTGTCTTTCATAACTTGTCTTTATTTTCCTTTGATGTTATAGGAAACTTTTCCATTAGTGACCTTGTACTGTGGATAGTAGTAAATCCTAGACTACTGTATTTTATCCTATACATACATACATACATACATACATACATACATACATACATACATTCATACACATTCAAGTTTAATTTATAATTAAGCATAGTAGATTACTAAGGTGGTACAGTCATGATCATAGACTCTAATGCAAGTTACATGGCTTTCATCCTGTCTCTTAAGGAAGTACTTTGTTATCTCTGGCATCTGCACCTTGCAAATACCACTACTGCTGAGCCTTGGGGCCTTAATGAAATGAATTGAGGGATACTGGAAGATATGTGCTACGGTAATACTGAAATGGTAGATATTAGAACTGAGATAACTCCTAACTGATCCTGGGCAGGTAGACTATAGCATATAGCTACAGTGCACAGAGTTACTCAAGAGCCTGGAAGGCAAAGTGGAGTTGAGTGTGGATGACTTCACCATCTATGCTGAGCAGTGTTAAAGGTAAAACACACAGAGTGTTTATTTCTGTGATTCTCCTTTATTTGAAGCACAGGATTCAAAACAATGGATAGAGGGAAGATTACTTGATTATGTGTAACTGGGGACAAGAAAAATGCTAACACCGATTTTACATGACTGAAGGAAAATGAAACTGCTTTTGAAAGCTATGAAGTATCTGGTAATAATTGTTTCACCAGCAATGGCATTATTTTATACTACCGGCAAAATAAGCTGATGAATTTTCCGGTTATTTCTAGGTTCAAAGTTTAAAAGTGAATAAAATGGGCTTGGTTCATGTGTTCAAGCAGATGGTAAAGGAAGGAGGCTTTTTTTCTCTTTGGCGAGGAAATGGTGTAAATATTCTTAAAATTGCACCAGAGACAGCAATCAAGATTGGGGCCTATGAACAGGTAAGATGCTATTGACTTAATCATGTTTTAAACTTAAGTTTTAGAAGTTTAGACTTTTGTGAAGGAGAACACACGTATGTATAAGCAGTAGTTGTCAGTGTAAATATTACTGCTTTATTTTCATTTGGTTCCTTGTGCCTTCTTACAATACGGTGTAGGTTACACTGTAGTATCATGACAGGTCTGTGACTAGTTCTCTTCATTGTCACAGCATTCAAGGTGTCCACAAAACACTTAATACTTGCTTTTTTCTTAGAACCATTTGAACGTTTTTCAGATATTTCAGTCTATTTATTAATGAACCAAGAATTAGGGAAGAAAAAGTTGAGAAATGTGCACTGAATTTCAGGGTTTCTCTGTGTAGTCCTGGAACTCATTCTGTCGACCAGGCTGGCCTCAAACTCTTTTTTATTTTTTATTATTTATTTTTATTTATTTATTTATTTATTTTTAGAAGTTAGGTAGCAGGGAAAAGTAAATAATCCTGCAGAACATTTGAAATCACTGTGATCACCTTGAGCCTTAATACATTTTTACATTATTTACATCCTAGGCTTTTTTATTTTTTATTTTTATTTTTTTTTAGATGAACCACCTGCCTCTGCTTCTGCTGCCCAAGTGCTGGGATTAAAGGTGTGTGCCACCAATGCTGGGCCTGATTAGAACTCTTAATTCTATCTTGAGCAGAAATGAGTGAGAGTTTTTGTCTTGTCCTGGGTCTTGGGGAACACTTTCACTTTTCCCCACCGACCGTACGGTTTCTTTTAGTCTATCTACATCCATCTTATACTTATATAACAGCTGTGAGACACTCAGTAATTTATAAAGAAAAAAGATGTGTGTCTTACGGTTCTAGAGGCTGTGAAGTTCAGGTCTACTAACTCTTCGAGAGTCTTCAAGCTACACACAATCGTATGGTGGAAGATGGAAGAGTAAGAGGCAAGAAGGGCACCTAGCTTCATTACACTGCACTCTAGCAGTAAGCATGGACCCATTCCTGTGATAATTAGGTTATCAAGCCGTTGATGAGAGAGGGGCGCCTGTTGCCAAATCACTTCATAAAGGCCATACTTGTTAGTAATGTTACTGCGTGTGATGGTTAATTTTAAGGGGCAACTTGACACAAGTTAGAATCGTTCAATTGTGAGGAAAGTCTCAGATTGTATAGATTGTCTTGTCTATGGGCATTTCTGTGGAGGGTTCTCTTCATTATCTCAGTCAATGTGGGAAGATTGTATTCTCTCTGTGTGTGCCTACTGTCTGCAGAGGTGGAAAATGGGTGGCAACTTTCCTTGGTTTGGGGCCGTATTAAGAGTGGAGAAAGCTAGCTGCACACTATACATGCATGCATTTTCCTCTCTTTCTGATCTTTCCTGTGGATGGTACTGGCTGCTGCTTCAAGCTCCTGCTATTTTTGACTTCCTTGCTGAGGGACTGTACCCTGGAATCGTGAACTCATATAAGCTTTCTCCACTCAGTTGCATCATGTCACAGCAACAGAAATGAAATTAGAACAAATGACCATTATGAGTGGCAGACGGAGGGACTACCCAAGCCACAGTGTTAGTTAGGAGGGCTTTTTCTGTTTGACCTTTACTGAATGGAGACAAGCTCCTTCAATATCTATTTCGAAAAAATTCCCCAAGGTTTTAATCATGAGTTAATGTTGGCTTTTTCTGTCTATTTAGATGATAATGTCTTTTCCCTTTTATCCAGGTGTCATACCACATTGATGTATGTGAGTATGCTGAACCTTTATCTCTGATAAAGAGCCTTAGTCCTAGTATATGATCTTTTAAGTTTGGTTTGCTAGTGTTCTATTGAGGATTCTTTCCATATATATCCACTGAGGATACTGTTTTGTCTTATTATGTGTTTGGCTTGGAATCAGTGTGATGCTGGCCTCCTAGTAGGAGTGTTCTTTTTATTTATAAAAAAGTTGAGAGTGATATAAGTTCTATAAACTAAAGCAATCTGACCATTGATTTCTTTTTTTTGGAGATTTTTCATTGGTGATGCTGTCTTATCTGTTATTGGTCTGTTTCTATTTCTTCTTAATTCAGGTAGTGACTTTATTTTTTGAGGCGGGAAGGTTATGCAGGTTATGACATACAGTTCTTTATACTAGGCTTTTATAATCAGTTTTACTTCTCTAATACCAACTGTAAGATCCCCTTTCATTTCATTTCTTTTTTTTTTTTTGGTAATAAATATTTTTTTATTAGATATTTTCTTAATTTACATTTCAACTGCTATCCCGAAAATCCCCTCCTCCCTCCCCCTCCCTGCTCCCCTGCCCACCCACTCCCACTTCTTGGCCCTGGCGTTCCCCTGTATTGGGGCATATAAAGTTTGCAGTACCAAGGGGCCTCTCCTCCCAAAGAGGGCCGACTAGGCCATCTTCTGCTACATATGGAGCTAGAGACACGAGTTCTACGGGTTCTGATTAGTTCATACCCTTTCATTTCTAATTTTAGTTTTTTTTTTTTTTTTGAAAGACTTTTACCTCCCCCTCCAATTTTTAAAAACCCTACTGTTTTGAGGTTGCCTCAGTCAGTACATTGGCATCTGGGGTTACGGCTTCTTTTTAATGGCACTGATCTTTAAGCAGCTTTACCAGTGCCCCCTTTTTCTAGACAGTATGTAGATTTTCTAAATCTTTCCACTCTGCTCAGACCCTACCCCTGCTCCAGTTCCTAACAGTATGTCTGGCTAACTGTGGCTAACACATGCTGCAGCCTGAATGCCTTACTGCTTTGAAAATTGTCTTCTGTGTGTGTGTGTGTGTGCCTACTGTCTGCAGAGGTCAGAAAAGAGTGTGCTAGATCCCCTGGGACTGGAATTGAGATTGGTTGTAAGCCTCCAAGTGGGTGCTGGGATGTGAACAAGAACAGCAAATTCCTTAGAGAAAGTACCCAAGGAGCTGAAGGGGTTTAGGTGGAAGAATAACATGAACTAACTAGTACCCCCTGAGCTCATGTCTCTAGCTGCATATATAGAAGAGGATGGCCTAGTTGGCCGTCATTGGGAAGAGAGGCCCCTTGGTCATGCAGACTTTATATGCCCCACTACAGGGGAACGCCAGGGCCAAGATGTGGGAGCGGGTGGGTAGGGGAGCAGGGCCGGGAGGGGGGAAGGTATAGGGAACTTTCTGGATAACACTTGAAATATAAATGAAGAAAATATCTAATAAAAGTTGGAAAAAAAAAAGAACAGCAAATTCTCTTAATTATTGAACCATCTTTTCATTTCTTTTATATTTAATTCTTTTTACACCCTAATTCTTTTATACAGTTAACAAGGGTTCCCTGTAGGTTAATTCCCAGTAGAGTTCTCATAAGCTTTACTGTTCTGTTCTTCTTTACCATATGCCCAGGAACAAAAGAGTTCACCTTGTTAAGTTTCTAACTATCTAGCCACCAAACACATTGTCTTTCATGTAGAAAGCAGGATGCTAAAAAGAGATAAAAATACAATTTTTGTTTATATTATTTGCATGCCCCTTATGATGATGTAAGATATTCAAGGATTGACTTAAGTAATTTAACATTTCTATTGAATTATTCCACAGAAAAAAAGAAAAGAAAAAAAGCTGAATAGAAATCATTTTTGCATAGAAAATAAAATTTAGTATTATACTAGGTTGTGCTAATATTAGGCACCTGATATAAATTTTAATATAATTTTATACTATTAGTTAATGTTATAAAACTTGAAAGACATATATTTCAGTAATACTATATATTTCAATATTTTTATTTATACAGTATAAGAGACTTCTTAACTTTGATGGTGCCCACTTAGGGGTTCTTCAAAGATTTATAGCTGGTGGCATGGCTGGTGCAACTTCCCAAACCTGTGTTTATCCCATGGAGGTATGTATTATAACATTTTAATTAAAATCATGCTATTAAGGCAACTAAAAATCAGAAATGACTTCCAGATCACTGTAACAACTTTGTAAAGATTTTAACCATGTATAAAGTGTCAATCTCAATAGACTTTATTGTTGTTTTAGACAAATGGTATCGTAGATAGACCAAGAAAATACAGTTATTTACTTAGCCACTTGTTAGGCAAGTATGGATTGTATGCATGCAAAGTTTAAGGTACTTTTCTAGGTCCCATGTAGGAGACTCAAATGGAGATTTTGATCACCATGTATTCCATACTCTAAAAGGAAAAAAAATCTACAACGATATTAATGATCCAAAAATTTAAAAAATGTTCTAGAAGATAGCTCAATATATAGTGCTGTGGAAACTAAAAGGGGAACATTTATTTATTTCTAGTTAAGAACTCTATCAAAGATATGAATAGAGTGTTATCATTATGGCATAGACTTTGTACAGGAGGGATTATGAAGAAAGGCATTTTAGGGGGAAATAACTGGTTGAATAAAGGGAGTTTAGTAAGTAGACATTTAATTTTAGACTGTTTTGGGTGTTTTATTGTTGCTGTTTGTGTTTTTTTTTTAAGACAGTGTCTTACTCTAGCCCATGTTAGTCTGGAAGTCACTATTCATCCTCTGCTGACATCAGGCTTGTAGGGACCCCCTTCCTGGTCTTCTAGGTGTTGAGACTACGGGTGTAAGCAAGCCACCAGGAATTCTGATTTCTAAAAAAATTGTAAACATGGTGGTAGATATAGCAGACTTAGATTGGAACATGAGTTAGGTAAATGTAATCAATATGTTTTTATTACATTCTTTCACACATAGGTGATAAAGACCAGGCTGAATTTAAGTAAAACTGGAGAGTATTCTGGGATTATTGATTGTGGCAGGAAACTTCTGAAGAGAGAGGGTATTCAGGCCTTCAGCAAAGGTTATGTTCCCAACCTGCTGGGCATCATACCATATGCAGGCTTAGAGCTCACCATCTTTGAGGTGAGTTCATTCTCAGAAGTCTGGAATTATGCATTACATTTGAAAAGGAGGCACAATATTTCTATTCTGAAATATAGATATGGCTTTGCATGGTATAGCTTCTGATCAAGAATCACACTGAGTATTTTTATTTGTCTTTCTCTTAGACATCTGATAATATAGTAATTTTTTGTTTGATTTTTTTAAACTCACTTCTTGGCTATGATGATTATAGGCATAAATTCTTATAAAATAGTAGTTTTAAGCCCCAGATATGCATCAGAACCACCTACTCATAGATCTTTAAAAGAATAGACCCCCTTAGCCATCCTGAGGTATTCTGATGGTGTAACGTTATCAATTAAGGTCATGTCATTTCATGGTCATAACCTTATGTTATCTATCTCAGGGCAGATTTGATGTTGGCATAAAAATGTTATTGAATTAGTTCATGTAAGAATATCCAGAGTTTTTGCTCTGGTCTTTAAAACCAAAACAATAAAAGGGAAACAGAAAGCAAATCCAGGCAAAGAGAACATAAGAAAACATACAAACACAGACTGTGAACTCAGGTGCTAAACTTTATTCTACTTAGAGTTGCAAGATCAAAGGTCCTTTCTTCTCTACCAGCTTCTGAAGAATTACTGGCTAGAACACTATGCAGAAAACTCTGTGAATCCTGGAATAGCAATTGTGCTGGGCTGTAGCACGGTGTCACACACTTGTGGCCAGTTAGCATGTTTCCCACTGAGCCTTGTCAGAACTCGCATGCAGGCTGGTGAGTTTTATTATTATTATTATAATAATAATTATTATTATTATTAATTATTATTATTATCATCATCATCATCATTGTTTAATGAAGTCATTACTGAGGTAAGAAATATGTTTTAAATAAATATGAACTGATAATTTTAAAGGCAGAAAACTCATACAATTGAAAAATGAAGAAGCTAACCAATTTAAAGCACTTTTAAGGATTTATTTATCTATTTTATGTGTATGAAAGGGTTGCTTGCATGTATCTTACATGTACTACATACAAGCAGTGCCTGACATGGCCAGAAGAGGGCAGTCGATCCCCAGGAACTGCAGTTATAGCCGATCACGTGCCTCCACACGGGTGCTGGGAACTGAACCTAGGTCTTCTGAAAGCGCAGAAAGTGCCTTTAACCACGGAGCCATCTCTCTTAAAACCTTTTGTCAGTTTCAGTTTTATTTTTCTTCTAAAGTTCTGTCTGGGGCCCTCCACATTTGCTTCCGTTATCTCTTTAAGGAGATTTCAATTAAGAAGGGCATATAGAACAATAGAAAAAAATTTGATTTCTTCAATCAAACCCACAGCGAATCAACAGAAGCAACCTTCCCTGGTCTTGCTGTCACTGCAGTGAGCTGCTTCGGGGCTCTCTGTACTTCCATCTGTTCAGGGAGGTAATGGCAAACACTATGGGTTTTGTTTTTCTCCGTGAAATGTTAGTGATTTAAATTTTAACATTTTTTAAAATCACTTTTCAAAGATGATGAAGCATCAGCACAGTGCTCTTTTCTTCCTGAGTAGGTCAAGGGTCTCACGGTGGGTAACATGCGTTACCTTCTCTCTCCCACTCTTCCTCCGTTAGGCTTTGGGTTTCATTCATATTACACTCGAGATGGAGCATTTCTCTCTCCACTATCACTCATAACGTCTATTAAACTACCCTTCAGTTTAATGCCTCTGTGAAGCCTCTCATGAAAGACTTGCAAGTTGTTCCAGGGAACTTTCTGTAGTGATGGAAATCATTTATATCTGTTCTTCCTGGTATATAGCTATGCATTGTATCCACACCTATAAGGCATTTGCAATGTATCAATATTACTGAGGAGTGGAATTTAATTTAATTTTAATTAAATTTAAATAGCCACATATATAGTCACTACATGTGGTGGTTTGAATAAAACAGCCATCATAGCCCATAGGAAATGGCACTATTAGGAAGTGTGGCTTTGTTGGAGTAGGTGTGGCTTTGTTGGAGGATGTATGTAACAAGTGGGTGGGTTTTGAGGTCTCAGATGCATGTCAGGTCTAGTGGATCACAGTCCCTTCCTGCTGCCTGCAGATCCAGATATAGAACTCCCACCTCCTTTTCCAGCACTAAGTTTGTTTGTATTCACCATATTTTCCACCATGACCATATAGACTAAACCTATGAAATATAAGACAGCCCCAATTGAGTATTTTTCTTTGTAAGAGTCTCTGTGGTCATGCTGTCTCACAGCAATAGAAATCCTAAGACAGAAGTTGGTACCAGGAGTGGGGTATTGCTGTGATAGGCTTGACCATGCTTTTGTTTGGAGGAATGTGTACTTTTGATTTGAAAAGCAGTCAAACACTTTAAATGGGCCTTAATGGTCTATACTAGTAGGATTATGGAAAACAGTGGTGATGAGCTTGATTTGAACCACTGAGGTTGATTTGAACTGTGGGAACCTGGCTCAAGAAGTTTCAGAGAAACCTTGGAGAATGTTAGTATATGGCCTAAAGACGGTTGTGATATTTTGGTGAAGAATATGGCTGCTTTCTGCCCTTGTCCAAAGAAAAAATCTGCCTCAGGCAGAAAATAAATAATAAATAAATAGAAGAGTTTTGGGTTAACTGCATTTGCAGAGGGAGATTTCAAAATAGTCTGTGTCTATATGTGGGCTGTGTCATATGGCTATTAGTGGCCACACTTATGCAAATCTATAATGAAAAGGAGCAGCCTGAGCAAGGAAAGTTACAAAAATGTACAATTTGAGGAGAAAGGGGGCATCAAGAAGTGGAATGGAGCAAAGTCCTGTGTTCAGGGAGAAAAACAGATTTAAAAAAATTCTGACATTTAGTAGAAAAAAGGCAGTGTAGACCTCAGAGCAAGATCCCACCCAGCTAAGCTTTCAGTTGTGAAAAGGAATGAAATAAAAGCTTAGAGCCAGATGTGGTGTTGCAATGCCTTTAATCCCAGTACTCTAGAAGCAGAGGCTAGCAGCTCTCTTGAGTTTGAGGCCAGCCTGGTCTACAGATTGAGTTTCAGGACAGCCAAGCTTAGGTAGTGAAGGAAACTGTTGAAAATACAAAGCTGGTAAAGATGGAATTGAACAAGGAGGCCATGTTGCAGCCCCAGCAAGCAGCAGAACTTGGCAGCTTTGGCCATGTGGTTCTGTCTTTAGAGTCAAGGATAGAAGAAAGGGGTTATGGAATCTCCCTCCGAGACTGAGGGAGACCACTGAGGCAGGGGCATTCCTGCATGGAGGCCCGAGACTGAGGGAGACCACTGAGGCCAGGCATGTGGCAGGGGCATTCCTACATGGAGGCCCGAGACTGAGGGAGACCACTGAGGCCAGGCATGTGGCAGGGGCAGTCCTACATGGAGGCCTAGAGAGGCCATTGTTTGAAGCTGTGAAGGTGAAGCCTGGATTGCCTTGGGGAGACTCCCAAGATGTTGGAGAAGCTGGGGCTGTGAGATATCTGCTTAGGAAGATACTAATGCAGAATGGAACCAGCCCAAGAGATAGTGTGCGTTGTAGACAATAACCATAGAAGGAGTTGGAGGTCTGAAGACCATTTTGACATTTGACATGGAGATGCAATGTTTGGAGTTTGGCCAACTGGTTTTCAGTCTTACATTAGTCCAGTATTTCCTCACTGTGCTCCCTTTTGGAACTGAAATGTATACCTTGTGCCTGGACGTACCTGATGTGTTTCGATTTTGATTTTATAGGGGATTGCAGTTAAGAGACTGTATGAATCTACAAAGAGATGTTGAACTTTGGACTTTTAAATAAGTTTTCTGCTGTTGTAAACTATGGGGACTTTTTGAAGTTGTACTAAATGTATTTTGCATTATGATATGGCTACAAGTGGATATTACACTATTGATGTATAGCATCATTCTGTATACAAGTATCCTGGGAAATGATTTCCATTTCTATAAGTTCTCATTATCTTTGGGCTAGATTGATATGTAAATATTAAATACTGAGTAATACTTTTGTTTTTTAATTTGTAGACATGCTGGAAAAGGAAACAGTGCGCATGATGCAGCTCATTCAGGAAATATACACTAAAGAAGGGAAGAAGGGATTTTTCAGGGGTTTCACTCCTAATGTCCTCAAGCTGCTTCCTGCAGTGGGCATTGGCAGTGTGGCTCATGAACTAGTGAAAAGGCTTTTTGGATTAATCTAGAAGTGGAATACCAAACTCTCATCATTGCCATAATCACCAAGGTATAAGATAATACCTGGGTTATAAGGTGATCTTACTTTTTCCTAAAAAGAAAGAAGCATCAAATACTTGTACAAAATTAATTTGTCTTTATTTATTGTAAAATATACAAATTAAATGTAGTTTTGGTAAAATTATTCAATACCTTAAAATTCTTTATTATTCACAGAATCCTTATTTTACATTTTCTGTTATCGTTTCCAAAATCCTAAACTAGTTTTTGATTGGATGGTGTAATGTATCATACAATTACATTAGGAAACACTTGGTAAGCCACATAAGAGTTTTTGTTAAAAATCTTTTTTAAGTTAAGCCTGAACATGTTTTACACAGTAAAGCAGAATTCAGTGCACTTAAACTTGATGTTACAGTTAATTTCTTCAGCAAAATTGACAGGCCACTTCATAATTCTATTTAGAGTTTGATGAGCCACTTCCCTTGCTAGTCCTATGTCCCCTTCAGTTTCTGTACATCTGATCCTCCTCACCCCATGAAGATGTTTTTATCTTTCTAGCCATCTTTGTAGACAAGAGCTACTTCCCTTCCTTCACCCAGCAGAATACCTGTATACAGTTTCTACAAACTTTGAAGTGATTTGCTCAACAGCTTCTCTTTCCCTCCATTATGAGGAAGACTGGCTAACATCTTTTAACTGTTTCTGTTTGTGCACTTATTTCAGCCCTCTCAGGTAATCTGATTGAAACTGGCTGGTGGAGCTGGAGGTGTGTAGCCACCTGTGGCCATGTGAACTGGGTTCCCCTGAAAGGCAGGCAGGGGCTGAAAGAGATCAGAAGGCAAGAAAAGAAGGAGGCCAAGACAAACCTTTCTGTTCAAAGCCTCTGAAGTTTACTGAGAGTCCATGCTTATAAAGAGGGTGGGCCCATCCCCCGCCAATCCCTTCTTGGTGCCTGGAGCCAGCCCATAGGCGATCTACAGGATGTGTCTCCAGAACATCTCAAGGACTTCTTAGCAGGAAGCAGAGTCTTGGAGAAGAGCAGAGGTAGTTGACAAATAGAGCCATCAAGGTCAGAAGGCTCTACCCTAGGTAATTTCCTTCTTAGTGACAGCAAGGTCAAGGCCTGGATCAGCCTACTTCGAGGCTGAGGAAGGCTACAGAGGTGGGGCAGCTGCCTCCTTCTGGGCAAGCAGGGAGCCAAGTGTGTGACTCAGAGCAGGTTATCTCTAAAGCTTCTCTTCTGAGTCATTACTTTGTATTTGCAGTGTGAATGGAAGCTACAAGAGTCATGAAATTGACTGAGCAATAATGCCAATATTATAATATAATAATAGCCTAATATTTCACTGTTACAATGAGATGACTATTGTCAGAACTCTGTTCATAGTTCTGTATTAACTTTTTTACTTCATTAGCAAATATCAATTGAACAAGATGAGCATTTCCTCTGTGTCATTTTAATACATTATACTATGCATTGTGATTACATTCAACAACAAACTCTGGTTAAAAACTGAGCAAGGGACTTGGATAGACATTTTTCCCAAAGAGAATATACAAATGACACAGATTAGCAAAAAAACAAAACAAAACAAAACAAAAACAAAAACAAAAACAAAAACAAAAACAAAAAACCTGCTTGGCATTCCCGATCACAGGGAAAGCAATTTAAAACCTCAAGAACATTCCATCTCACACCACAGTGATGGCTATCATTAAGAAACCAGCATGTGCTGGCGAGGACTTGGAGAAACTGGAATCCCGTGTACTGTTGACGGAGCACAGTGCCATGGCGAAGAGTCCCTCAGCAGACCTCATACAATCAAAAGTAGAGTGATTCTATGACCCAGCAACTTACACTGTTTCAAAAACAATTCAGAGCAGGGTCTCAAGGAGCAATGTGTTCATCTCTGCTCACATCAGCAACCAAAATGTGCAAACAAGCTGAAAGTCCATCTACATGTATAAATAAACTGTGGTATATGCATACAATGGAATGCCATTTCTCCTTTGAAAGAAAATCCTGATGCATATTACATATGGATGAACCTGGATGGTGTTACCTTAAGGGAAATGAACTAGTCACAGAGATAAACAAATGAGGTACTCTAGAGTGCTTAGACTCATAGAGGCAGGTGTAATGGTGGCTGCCAGTGGCTTGGGAGGGAGAGGTGGCAACTGGAGGAACAGATTTTTGTGAGCTGTCATGTAGGTGCTGGGTACCAAACCAAGGTCCTCTGGAAGAGCAGCCAGTACTCTTTACTGCTAAGTCTAATCTCCAGTCCCATCTCAATTTCTTATAGTGTTAGAACCCTTTTGAAATGATCATGTTGTTTTCTGTCTTCCTGGACTCGAACACAGACTCCATGAACCCAGGACTTCAGCTAGTTTTCTTTTCTTTGTCATCTGTTCTATTTGGAGGACTCTAGGTGGCACATAGCAGGCATTCAATGAATATTTAATAGTTGAACGAGCAACATATATGGGAAGGAACATCTGTTTACTCTTGTTTTGTATTTGGTAGAGGGAAAGAGTTTTTATACCACCTCTTGTTACTAGTCTTTTTTCAACCTTCATTCTGGCCCTTTCTTCCTTGAACATTGAATATTACAATATAGTACCTAACTCTAAAATGATTCAGGGAAGTCATCTGTATAAAATAATTAATGTCATTGTAGCTTCCCTGCCACTTTTTGAGTGTTCTTGTGTGTGTGTTCATATTGGGGGGTGTGCACGTGGAGCCAGGAGGTCGACATCAGGTGTCTTCCTTAATCTCTCTGTACCTCACACACATAAACAAGTGTCAAGACATGTGCATGGAGGTCAGAGGTCACTTGGGGGGTGTCAGTTCTTTCTCACCCTGTGGGTCCCAAAGGTTGAACTCAGGTCAACAGGGTTAACACAGGTATCTTTACTTGCTGAGCCATAGCCCTCTACCTTATTTTTTTGAGACAGTGTCTCTCATAAACCCGGAGTTTGCCTATTCAGGCGAGATTGTTTGGGAAGCAAGCTCTAGAGATCCCCGTCTTTGCTTTTACAGCACAGGGATTGCAGGTGCGCCCTGCCATGTCTATTTTGTTTGTTTTTGTTTTAGATGTAGGTGCTAGAGGAATTGAACTCAGGTTCTCATGCTTAGGAAGCCACCATTCTTACCGACTGAGACCTCTTCCCAGCTCTCCTCACCCCAATCCTATACTGCACCGTAACTTAACATAAGTGGTGAACATTCCTAGGAGCCCCACCTTCAGTAGCTCAACATCTATCACTGTCCTGTGTTGTAATTAAACTCTAGCTAAGAGTTTTGTCTTCCTCCAGCCTGTGGTCACGTCTATCATTGTTCGTGGCTTAAACATCCCTGACTACTCCCAGTGGAACTCTGAACTGTATTTGCTTTGAACTTTCTCTCCTGCTGGAAGGTGGGAAGGCAGGTCCGAGAGTTAGGATGAAGATCACAGCTGCAGTGCAGTGCATCAGCAGAGCCGAGAATGCAATCCTCTTAGATGAGGATAAGAAAATATTAATCATTATGTGTCCATTGTACTTTACGACTTGCCTTCAATGCTTATGTGAAATATCTCCATCATTAAAAAAAAAAAAAAGAAATGTAGTTGGGAAGTCTAGTTTATCCTCATGGCTGATAGAAGATTCATGAAGGTTGAATTATATGGAACCTTAGTGAAAGCACTGCTGACTTAATCTCACCCTGTGACAACATTCAGTGAAGGACGGTCACGTGACACACCCTCAGCGTGGGTTTCCTTTACCCTGACAGACCTCTGGGTGTGTAGACCAACCTCGGCCTTCATCCACCTCTTCACGCTAGCTAGCTTCCTAGCCAAATCCCAACCTCCCGTCTCTGATGCCACCAGCATCGTAGAAGAATGCGGACCGGAGAGAACGCAGGCGGTAAGTTCTCTGCTGTAGCCTCATTCCTGGCCATCAAACTATGCGCCAGTGACTGCTGTTTCTTCCGTCCTCATCTGGATGGCTTTTGCTATACCATCTGTGAAGGAGAGGGAATGCTTGTTTGTTTGTTTTTAAGAATAACGAGGCTTTGCTCACTCCTAAAGCCAGTTCACAAAATTTGCAAGCCCATGCAACATGGGAAAGCAGCAGCTGGTGTGTGCTCACACACAGATTCCAGCCGGGCTTTACCTACTCTCTAAACGATATCCTTTCAGGTCTCACGCTGAACGTCTCTTACTTCCTGTCTTCTTCAGCCAGAAAGGTTTCATTATCTTTACAAATCTAAAGGGTGCAGATGGTGGAAGATTCTGTTTTGGTTTATCTGACAGCTCCTCATGGCTCCATTCAGGCTGTACATCTGTGTTTCTCCTGTGGGGACTCCTCACTCAGTGCAGTCAGGCGCTCAGCTCAGCCACCTTCACTCCAGCTTGTCTCGCTCAGACCTGCCTGGTGGTTTTCAACTGTTAGGAAGATAGGAAAGAGGGAAGGAAAGAAGGAAGCATGGAAAGTTAGGGATGGAGAGGGGAAGGGGAGAGGGACGCCAGTGTTTTATATATAAGATAGAAATATACAATATTGATCAATTGTCTATGGTTACTGTTATTAAAAATTCAAATTATTTACACTAAAATATAAATTTCAGGACACAATTCAAATAAACATTAAAACACTGAAACTTTTTTCCATTAATTTATTTATTCACATTATATCCAGAGGGAGGGCCCCTCTCCTCCCAGGCCGTCCTGACACAGCCCATCTCCCCAGAAACATGGAAGTCTTAACAGAGCTTTTTAAATTTCAAAATGCTGAGGCATGGTTTTAAAGGCAATTGTAATTCTATTATTTAAAACAATTACAGTTGCTTTTAAAATGTGAAGTATGGTGATTTCCATAATTTAGTGTCATGTTTTTACAACTGGGAACCGTTTACATTTATTTTGGGGATGGGATGGGTTGATAGTCTGGGCAAGTGAATGCCCTTTTAATCTGGAATTTTGACTCCTAAATGACTTACAGGATTTCCAATTAGCTTAATGTGATATGAATGAGCCAAAACGCAAAATGATTAATTTCCTCACTGTACTGCTAGGACATCCAGGTTCATGTCTCACTGCACGGTGAAATCACCTTTCCGGTGATGATCCCAGTGTTTTATGGGAGCTGTTCAATACATGGCCTCCTTCATGATCACTCAGATTTGAGAGAGCATCAACGGAGAGGAATGGAGCTGGTCCTGGTGCTGACCCTGATGACTTGTCTGAACTAGCACAGAGTGACTGATTAGTAGCTGTTAATAAAAAGGGTAAACATGAGACTCTGGAGTGGTTATCCAAGCAGATCCCTCACCACTCCAAGTGATTCAGAGTAGGTGCTGATGTCTTCAAGGACCAAAAGAACAGGGGGTAAAAATTTATCTGTGATTCCCATGGAAATGAAGGGCATGAGAAGGCTGCAAGTCTTTTTAATGCAGAAGTGCTGAATTAGGCTGAACCCTAGACTTGTTTTTCCTGATCACAATCAATCAAGTAAAACCCAGGGTTTTGTGTGTGGCCTTTGTGGGAGCCCTTGGTTGTGGGCCTGACGAATGGACACAGGAGGGGAAGCCCTTTCATGGAGATGTCAGAGGTCCGTGAGCATTTTCTTCTCCCATGAAGAAAATTTTCTACGATTGTTATCTGTGTGTTGGCCAACCTTCACCGTCACAGCAAATACTGGAGATAATGTTTATAAATAGGGAAAGGTTCACCTAGGTTGGTTTCAGAGGTTCCAGTCCATGTTTATATGACCTCATTGCTTGTAGGCCACTGCTGGGGGTGTGTGAGACCGCAACAGTGGGGAGCACAGGGTGGAATAAAACCACTCACCTCATACACTGCCTTTTGCCCTTTAATAACACCCCCCTAAAACAACAAAAAAAATTCTCCTAACTTGTGCAGCACATATCTCCTGATATGTTTCTGTCACTATATAGCTCTGCTCTCTTCACAACTTCTTAGCATGCGATTGCTATCGGTGCTGAGAGGTAGCTCCTCGTTCGAACACAGCACAGGTTGCTCCACTGAGGAACCTTTCAGTTGTTTCTGGGTTGGCAAGCGTACTCAACATCAGCCATCACCAGAGATGGCCTTAGAAGCCATTTTCCTGAAGAGCCAACAAAGACTGGTGGCGTCTGAGAGCGTTTCCGGAGGAAGGGGCTAATTTCCAAGAAGCAATAGAAACACAGAAACTGGTTACAGGCAGCCCTTATCTGCAGACTCTATATTTATATACAGTATATTTTAATGTACAGAATGATAAGGAAGGAGGGAAATTCAAGTTCTCCACTTTCAAACAAACAAGTGGTTCTAGTGTCCGTTTTAAATACCCGAACGCAACAGGACATAGCCACATTTTCAGCTAAGCAGCAGTGACTGAATTGAGACTATTCCAGAGGAGGACATTAAAGTTGATGGCAAAGCAGCTGGACATATTCTCATTTTACTAACGGAAGGGTATTCAGGGAAGCTACGTCAGGTCTTTGGAATTGCACAGCCAAAGGACCAGGTCTTGAAGTCTCTGTAGTTCCAATGTTTCTCCCGTTATCCCAGAAACTGTGTCTCCCCTGAACGATAAATGGTAAACCTCAGGACCACACCTGTCTTGAAGGGAAGAAGCTGGGGTTTCTTTGTGTGCTGTGGGAAGGTACCCACGGTGCTCCATCTTCTCTCCTTTCTCTACGCCCTCTCGGGTGGCCTCCAGCAGGCCCCTTTCCTCTCCCTTTGGTCTGATAGCCATTTTCACTTTTGACTCTCTGTCCCAGATACCCACCCACTGCTGTCTTTCCGGTGAACTCAAACAGCAGTTTTCCAAGTCTTCCAGCCCAACAGACCTTTGAGGTTGAGCAACCTGCTCATCAAACTACCTCCAAACCCAAGCTTTAATAATCTGTTGGCGAAGCTTGTGCCTTTGGGCAGAGCAGAAACCCTCCTCCGCTCCTCCCCTCCCCCCTACACCCTCCCTCCCATGCCTACCACCCTATCCTACCTGCCTGCAGGTTCTGGAAGCAGGAGGCTGGCACATCCCCTCCTAGTCGCCAGCCTAGGCCTGGGCCAGCTCCGCCCTGAGCAGCAGCTGGGCGGCCACACCCTGTTCGGAGCTCAGTTCCTGCGAGCCAGAAGCCTCGCCCCCCGACGACGATCCAGACAATCCGCTGCCGCCGCCCCACCCCACAGGCCTCCGCACCCGGATCGCGTCCCACCAGCTCACGGTGACTTCCCCGGGACCATGCTGCGCTGGCTGCGGGCCTTCGTGCTGCCCACTGCGGCCTGCCACGACGCGGAGCCGCCCACACGCTACGAGACGCTCTTCCGGGCGCTGGACCGCAATGGGGACGGTGTGGTGGACATCGGAGAGCTGCAGCAGGGGCTGCAAAGCCTGGGCATCCCGCTGGGCCAGGACGCGGAGGAGGTGGGTCGCTGTGGGGTGTTGGGGTGGCCGCAGGCGCTCCGGGGGACACAGCCAGGTCCCGGGAGGGCGGTGGCCTGAGGCCAGGCAAGGAGGAGGAACTATGCCCGCCAACCCGCTGGAAGAGCTCCAAGGAGTTGGATCTGGAAGGCCGGCGGGTGTATTCCCAGATAAATTAATGTTGCACCCTTAAAACTGTCAACACTTTTTGTTCTGAGAGCATCTTTGGTTCTTGGCTCACCTGTCCGGTCGTTTGCAAACTTCTCACGATTGTTCTGCTGTCAGGCTTTAGTGAGTCTCAACTTTAAGTAACTTTGGTACAGCTAGAGTTTATTGTTTCAAAAAGGAGTTAAAACCGGCCTTGCTCCCAGCTGCTTGCTGGTTGAGGTAGAAAGGCCACATTCCGTTTTTATGACATTCTAAGTTAGTCCCCTGAATGCACACATTGATCTGGAGAGTTGACCTGTTGCAAAGCAGTTGGACTTTCTCTGAGTCATATGAATTGTGACCCTGACATCCAGGCTCCTTGGCAGGGTGGGGACACTAGATCTGGAACTTGTCCAGCCCGCTGTCTTACAAGAGGACGCTGGCTTTTCTATCTTAAGAGGAACGTGCTTGAGTTACTGAGTGGGCCACCAACTGTTCTGTACCTATATTTAAAACTACTCTTTCAGTCACTGTCAATGTCATTAATAGAGGCCTCTTCACTTTAGTTTGTCCTCTCGGTAAGTTACAACTTTATTTTTTGGAAGCTACCAGTTTTGCCCAAGGCATTATTCTATATAACTGTACAGAACTTGTGTGTCTGCAAGGGTCCCTCCTCCTTCCTGATATCAGTTCTTCCCCCATCTTCACTCTGGCCATAGGTTTGCCTATTCTTTCTGAAAGAACCAAGTCCGAGTGTATCTTTTCTACTTGCTCTGGGTTGACTCATTTCCTCCCATTTCTTGAATCAAAGGCCTGCCTAGCTACTTTTGAGTGATAGCATCTTGTCAGTCACTCCGGGGCTGCATCTCAGAGGACGTGGCCTGTATTAGTTGTTTTCATTATTCTCTTCCAGGTGTTCTCTAGTCACTGACACGATGTCTTAGACTTATGTATTATTCTAAGTGTGCTTTAGGTTTCCCAATACATTTTTGTTCTATGAAAATATGAATAAATTAGACAATGCATCTGGTGCATGCCTACAGTCCCAGGACTCTGTGAGTTGAGACTGGAGAATTGTTGCTAGTTACAGGTCAGCTTGGGCTCTGTCCTCTCCTTATCTAAGTCAAACTGGAGTGAACTAAAACAAAGAGCAACAGCAGACGTCAAGGCCCCCGGCCCCACAATAACAGCAACCCCACAATAACAACAACCCCCAGACAACTCAGAGTCAGGGGGAAAGTCTGTAATTAAAAAAATTTACATATGTAAATTATGTAAAAACCTATAAGTATATAAACATATAGAACATGGCAACTCATGTTTGCCACTAATAAATGAATATATTTTGCACACAAACATACATATTATATTATATTTTGTTCAGATGTGTAGTGTCACTATTGGTGGTCATGCCTCGTGTGGTCAACCATTCCCAGTAATAACACATTCTTCTACAGAAGGTTAGTAATGCTTATTTTTCAATGATAAGAGTTTTTGTACTTTTTTTCTTTACAACATTTGTAGTAGTTTGGGAAAAGGAATGAATACACATTATTTTTACAATTAAGGGAAAGTTTTGACTGACGGTCACCTCGTCTGTGATATGTCTTCTAGAGATGAGCTGACTGCGTGTGGCTGTGGGTGACTCCCTCACCTCACGTGTCACTACTGTTACAATTCTCGAGTGATATTACTTATTTAATCATTGTGCCCTTCAATAAGATCAGCTCCCAGTACCAACGATTCTGCTTCATTCATTGGATCAACATGATACTAAAGGATTTAGGGCTAGCATATGAAATACACTGATGCACCAGTGACTTGTCTAGTAATAATAATAATAATAATAATAATAATAATAATAATAATACAAATTGAACTTTGTATCACTTGTGTTACTTTTACACACGTATTTATTTATTTGTGTGTATGGGTGTGTGTACACATGCTTGCTTGGGGGCCATCGTGTGTGTGGTGGTCAGAGGACAACTCACACAGTCACTTCTGTCCTTTTACCTGTGAACGCCAGGATGGAGCTCAGGCCTTGGTGGCAAGCGCCTTTACCCTCTGAGTTGTCCTGCAGGCCACAGTTGTTAGTGCTTCTGTTTTCATTGTAAGTGGGACAAGCTAGCCAAGAGCATGCTGGGAAAACCGGATAAACACGTGGTATGTGATATGACAGGGAATCCCTTGGCGTGGGCCAACTTGAACACCACATTAACTGTCATCTGGACATATATTCCCTGACATGTTTCCTCTTCGGGCCATTTCTCCTCACATAAGTAGTAAATGCCCCTGTCCCCACAACACATTCTAGAAAGATTTTTTTCATTCTCTTCACTTTCCCGAGGCTCCTCCAGGCTGTGGCTGGGATCTGGCGGTTCAAACCGTCAGTGATGCTCAGTTAACCAGGCTCCGGTTTTTCTTCCTCATTGGTTGGGAGTGGGATTTGAAAAGAAAGAGCTTCATACAACACAGACGTTCCTAGAAAGTCTAGGCCAGGCCCATAGGGAATTAGCCACATGGAATCAACAAGGGGACACTTGTGTTGGGGGAGGAGTGGCCTAGCTTGTGCTCCCCACAGACCAGTCATTGCCCAGAGCAGCCCAATGAAAAGATGGCCCTGCAGTGTGTCGGAAGATGCCGTGGCTGTGGGCCAGAGGACAGTCAGCTGTGCCCACTATGTAGGGTCCCTTGAGAAGAAATAATTCCACCCTCCATGGGCCATCATTTCCACAATACACAAAAATTTTGAAGATTGTAAAAGGACCTTAAGATCAAAGAAGTTGTTAATCCCTGCCATACGGTATTTTGAATGATTATATGAAATCTATAACATCATGTTTATAGTATATCACCAACACCCCAATTGCCATTTAGCTTATCAATAGTTTCAAAACTGTGTCAAATAAAATTACACTAGAATCCCTTGGTTTTTATTTTTATTGTTTCATTTTACTCCAGTTATCTTCATAAGATACATTAAAAAAAATCTTTTGAACTAATAAGGTAATTACAACATTTCTCCTCTTTCCCCTTTCTATTCACTCCTCCTCGCTTGCCTCTAAATTCAAGGGCACTTTGTTTATTGTTATTGCACACACACACACACACACACACACACACACACACACACACAATATAGCCTTCTCAGTCTGTATAATGCTACTTGTATGAATGTTTTCAGGACGTACCATTTGGTATTGAACAACTAATTTGGTGCTCTTTCCTGGGGAAGATAAACTCCCCCGCTTCCAGCATTGCTTCCTGGCTTGCGGTTCCCTGTGTTGGGTTGAGGCCTCATGAGATTTTCTCCATCCAGTTTGGCTCATCTATTGGAGTTATCCTTGTTCAGCTCATATTTGGGAAGTCAGTATGACTTCACGGATGAGATTTTGGTTAGACTTTATGGATGTTGTTTCTGGTTTTACTAGAAGACACAGTCTCACAACAGACTCCGAGATCCTCTGGCTCTTACAGTCTTTCCTCCCTCTCATCTGCAATGTTCCCTGAACCTTAGGTGTGGGAGTGTCCATAAAGAATGGACACTGCAACTCTGCATTTTGATTGTTTGTTGCTGTCTGTTGCAAAGAGAAGTTTCCTTGATGAGGGGTGGACACTACACCTATCTGTAGGTATGTCTTAGAGTCTCTGTTCCTGCAAAAAACATGATCAAGAAGCAAGTTGAGGAGGAAAGGGTTTATTCAGCTTACACTTCCATACTGCTGTTCATCACCAAAGGAAGTCAGGACTGGACCTCACCAAGGGCAGAAACCTGGAGGCAGGAGCTGATGCAGAGGCCATGGAGGAGTGCTGCTTACTGGCTTGCTTCTCCTGGCTTGTTCAGCATGCCTTCTTTTTTTTTTTTTTCAACTTTTATTAGATATTTTCTTCATTTACATTTCAAGTGTTATCCAGAAAGTTCCCTATATTCTCCCCCCTCCCGGCCCTGCTCCCCTACCCACCCTCTCCCACCCCTTGGCCCCGGCGTTCCCCTGTATTGGGGCATATAAAGACTGCATAACCAAGGGGCCTCTCTTCCCACTGATGGCCAACTAGGCCATCCTCTTCTATATATTCAGCTAGAGACACGAGCCCAGGGGGTACTAGTTAGTTCATGGTTATTCTTCCACCTATAGGGTTGAAGACCCCTTCAGCTCCTTGGGTACTTTCTCTAGCTCCTTCTTCCTTGGGAACCCTGTGTTCCATCTAATAGCTGACCGTGATCAGCATGCCTTCTTAAAGAACCAAGAACCAACCTCCCAGGGATGGCACCACCCATAGTGAACCCCATCCCGCCCCCTTGATCAGTAATTGAGAAAATGCCTTATAGCTGGACCTCATGGAGACATTTCCTCAATGGAGGCTCCTTTCTCTGTGATAACTCTATCTTATGTCAAGTTGCCACACAAAACCAGCCAGTATAGGTATAAGGGTGAATGTTTAGATTGTTAGTAGGGATTATGCTGATTTAGTAAATTAGTGGTTACAGATTCTCCTCCAGTATCCCTGATTTTACTAGCACTGGGTCGTTAGCTAGGCTTCCTGTCCCAGGCCTCTTGTTTTCCCTCTTGTTGAGAGGGTTTTAAATTTAATTCGAGAGTGGCTGGTTATCACCAACGTGTGTGAAACTACCAAACCCTTAGGCTTTTCTGCCATTCTGGTTGCTACTGTGGTTCATCTGTGTAACAGCTAGAGCAGGTCAGTTCTGCCTCAGGGGCCTCTGTGCTGTTTCTGAAGTATGAGGTATCTTCAGCAATGGGGGCTCTGCCTTCCAACCCTGGGAGGCATCCAGGGGCAACGGCAATAGGTTGCATGCTTCGGGAGTCTTTTTGATGGCATTGGCCAAAAACTCAAAAGAGGGTTTCTCAGGTCTACTTAGGTAGTTTTGGGTTCCTTACTGTTATTTTACAGTTATTTTACCCTCTTCACTTTCCTCTGTATTTATCTTTCTCTGCCTCTGCCTCCTGCCTCCCGCCTCCGCATCCCTCTCCCTTTCACATATCCTCATCAGATCACTGTGTCCTACCATTTCCCTTTACCTCCCTCCTCCTCCCTAATGAGCCCCCTTTGCCCCCATCAGACCACTAGCACCCTGGTATTCCTCTCTCTCTATTGCTCCCCAACACCCCTCTTCTGGCAATGATCCTGACTTACTCTCCTGGTTTCTGATGTTACTCCAGGCTATGCACTCATATCTGAAGAGTTGGAAGTAGGAAGCATCCCAACAAGAGGAGACATGGATGCGGATGCTGGTCTTTCTGGGTCCTCACTCAACAGGATTGTGTCTAGTCCCTTCTATTTTCCTGCAAAATCCGTGATTTCACTTGCCCTTACAGATGAACAGTATTGCGTGGTGCATATGAACTACATTTTCATGATCATAGGATACATTTTGAGAAATGGAAATTATGAAGCTTGGGGATTACACATATCAATTGAATTGTGTGCTTCTTTGAAGAAACTTGGTTTTTCCCTTGGCTCCACGCTGACTGACACATTCCCAATTCCATCCACTTAGAATACCAGTTTTTATAAATGTTCCCATCCCGAAAGATAAATTCCTTTATATTTTTACTTTTTTTGTTCTGTTCTGTGGACTGGTATATGCCTTCACACACAGTCTACCGGCTCTAATGCTAATCTCTTCCAAAATTACTCACAGACAAACCTAGGACTGTAAGGGTACTTGCCACCAATCTGGTTGCTATTGTGGTTCATCTGTGTAACAACTAGAGCCGGTCAGTTCTGTCTCAGGGGCCTCTCTGCTGTTTTTGAAGTACGAGGTATCTCCAGCAATAGGGGCTCTGCCTTCCAACCCTGGGAGGCAGCCAGGAGCAACGGCAATAGGTTGTACACTTTGGGAGTCTTTTCGATGGCATTTGATGGCATGTCTTTATTGGCTACCTGGTTGTATCTTTTTTATAACAATCAAATTGGTACATAAAACTCACCATTGTATCTGGGAAACTGGGACCAATAAAATGCTTCAATTTGATGACTCAGTCAAAAGATATTGACCAGGTGTGGTCTAACATTGTTATAGTGTCAAGGGCTGAAGAGATGCTCTATTTGAGTATGCAGAGGTAAGAACTATGGATTACTCCAAGTTCCAATAGTTTGCCCCTCAGACAGGTGTTTACCTTGAGGGGAAATCTCTGTAGATTTTCACCTCATTTTACCTCTTCCTCATATTTCCAAGCTTTTTAGAATAAAAAGAAGAAGAAGAGAGCAAGTGTCTATTTACGTGTTTTAGATTTTATACTGTTTTTTGCATTTATTTATTATATATGTGCACAAGCCTGTGTTCCATGGTGCACACATGGAGATTGGAGGACAACTTGTAGGAGTCAGCTCTCTCTCTGGGGAGGGAACTCAGGTCCTGAGGATTCGTGGCAAGTACCCTTACCGTCTTGCTGGCTCTAGTGTCTTTATATTTTGGTACAAAAAAATACATGAGTAGAATGTAGAAAGCAGGCAAAAAGTGCACAGCAGCGAACTATTGGTAGGTATTCCGAAATTACTAGTGGAAGAATAAAGACTATGGTAGGTAGTCCTGAGACAAGACTAGAAGCCAGCCTGGTATGAAATTGCTGTGCTATACTTTTGATGGCCTCTGCTTTCTCTTTTTAAAGTTTATTCTTTGAAAATTTCATACACGGATACAATGGGTCTTAGTCAAATCCACCTCCACTCCCTCTCTTCAACTTCCTGTTGCCTCCTCCCCTTTCAGCTTCCTCTTCTGTTTAATTAATTGATGAACACAGACCATATATGAGTGGTTGTGGGGTCATCCACTGTCATGGCCAACATCCCAGTGGCCACCCAGCTAAAGACAGCAGCTGTCTGTCAAATGCTCCCCAGCTAGGGGTGGAGCATCAGGAACACACGTTTTTCTAACAGGCTTTGTGCTGCTAATCCTCTGCTATGAGTTCATATGTGCAACAGCCACATCATGTCTTGAGGATGGCATTTCTCAGCACTCCCTGCTACCTCTGGCTATGTGTTCTTTGTGTCCCTGCTTCCATGATGTGCCTTTAGCCCTTTACTATGAAGTTAAGAGGGGAAATTCATATAAGTTCTCCTAGGACTCAGGGATATGAACCCAGGTCTCCTGCAAAAGCAACTAGTACTCCTAACTTCTGAGCCACCTCTCTAGCCCCACAAATGGGGGCGTTATTGCTCATAGGAACCATTAAGTATACTGCAAAAAATGTGGAGTCACATCTGACATACTCGAGTAGAGAACACACCCCTATAGGAGGGACCCATGTGACCACACAGAAAAGACCCAAGTTATGACCAAGATAACGAGGAGAGCCAGCTGATAGCATTTTCAAGATTGATAGGGAAGAATGAACCACAAGGCTGACAGTATCATGTTATAATATGCAAATATTTTATCAAACATCTCTCTTTACTTCTGGAACTTGCCCTACTCGTTGTTTGCTTATTGATTTTTATGTACTTAACTAATATACAGCAAGAGTTTCAGGGACACAGTGATGGCTCCTCTTGGCCTTGTTCTTTGCTGTGCCTCCAGCGTAATGAACGTTGCCTTATGCTGTTCAGTGACTTCAACTAAATAGAAATCTTTACACCATCTGGAGGGGATTTTCTAATCACTTCCACTTTATATTCGAAGCCTCTAAGAATTGAATAACTCGACCAAGACTCTGCATCTAGCAATTGGTAAAAGCATTTAAACCCTCATCTGATTCCATAGCCCATAATATACCATCACTAGCAAATGCATGCTAGACAGTGATCAATACTTCACAGTGAACTTCATTCAACATTGACAGCAAACCCTTCTGCTGTTTTCACAAATCCAACCAGAGAACTCTACCTTCACTGTTTAAAAGGTAAGACTTTTGAACTCAGAGTGAATGAGAGGTTAAGTCGCATCTTATGGAGTGCTGCTTTGTGGAAGCACTATATGTGTAATAACTAGAAAAAATATAAATAAATAATTCTGAATTGATGAGGATAAAAGAGAGGAGATACTTCATACATCAATCATAGTAATTTACCTGGAAGAATGGGGGAAATCCGAGGCAGAGAAAATAAAAATAGATAAAGTTGCTGTAGCGAAGTCAGGGGGCACAGGCTGCCTCCTCACGGAGGCTACGTGATACACACATTCTGTCCATACAGTGATCTTCTTAAGCCTCAAAGTAAGACTGTGAAATCAAGGCAGACAACTTCGACTTAAAATGTCCTGGAACTTCTTAAGCTAACGGAGCACATTTATTAAATCCCTAACACTGAACCTGAGTTAGACAATACTTTCCTCTCTCCTGCCCCACTCCCTCTTTCTCTTCCAGACACATATAAAATATTGCCACAAAAGTAAGCTTGGGCCAAAGAGAGGCCCTCCCCAATGTAAATCCATCCAGAGTATACTCCCCTTTGCTGACTGCCATTGCTTTATCTGTGAGTCCAACTTTTGGAAGTAGACGGGCACTGTGCTTCTCAGCCTTCCAAGCGAAACCGTGTGAAGAAGCACACTTCCACCTATGTTCCTCGACTCTTCCTTCATCAGCATCGCACTATGTTCCTCATGTGTCAAAATGTGAGATTTCAGATGATTTCCTACATCTCCAGTGTCCCATGACTTTTGCTTTCATCAGAGTATTCCAGATAATACGTAAATATTGGGGCCATCGCTTAAAAAAATGTCTAGTATAACCTTTGACTTAAAAACAAAACAGCTAGAAAGAGGTCGCTGAAGGAGAGATGGGTGAGGACAGAGGAGAATATGATGACATTAAATGTGACAGAGATTAGAGATTTATGAGAAATAAATAGTAACAAAACACTGTCCCCTGTTCCTCAGACCGCCATGGCTCATGACCATCTATAACACAAATTCCAGGGACCCTCTGCCTTTTACTGACCTCCAGCACCAGCATGCATGAAACAGACATCCAAATACATACGCTGGCAAAACACTCACGCACACGAAATAAAAACATCTAAATTAAAGTAAGATCCACTTTTGCGGATAATTCATTCACAATTGTGCCACAAAGGTTTTGTGAAAGAACCTTACCTGTTAGCCCCAGCTCAGCGGCTCTTAGGAAAGTGTCTATGGCGTAGTTTACAGCAGTACTTATGCCTGGCCGTGGTGCAGTCTCATCCAGGAGGGCATCTGTCTAGGATATGTGATGGTCTTTGTCCAGCTCTTCACATTCAGTGTGGTGAAGTATGGAGCCAAAGTTAACAGAGAATGGCAGAATTAAAAGTTCTTTTGTGAATTTTAATATCTGATTAAAATATTTATGTATTCATTTATTTTTGAGTGAAGGTCTCATTATCACTTTAGCTGAGGTTGGCCTAGTACCTTGGGATCCTGCTAGCTGATCCTCGAGTGTTAGGCGTGTGCTATCTCACTGGGTGATACTCAACTTTGCTTTTTCACCATTAAAAGTATTCAGTTTGGAAAATAAGTCACATAAAGCAGGGAGTTTTTCTGTGAAACTGCATTTCCATATTTTTACTGGAGCAGGATGAGGGGTCACAGATAAACAAATAAGGAGCTCAGGACATCCCATGGCTCTGGAGTTTGAGGACTAAAAAACCATAGATACTAATACTCATATCTCCTGCCTTCTCATGGAGTCCAGCTGCTCTAATTTCTGGCCATTTGGGGATTATCCGCTAGGTGCCTCTCAATGGGTGCCCAGATGGGGCAGTTTTCCCCTCAGAGCCACTATAAATTTTGGGTGAAAATGAAAGATAAAAAAACTGGATGTGGGAGGTGGAGATGGAGGGACACAGAAGAAAAGGTCCACATGGGCTATTTTCTCTGTCTTTAGTTCTTATGACAGTTACTCTGTGGGCCTCACCCTGAGAAGAGGATTCCTGGGCAGGTGTAACCTTCCTATTGACTAAAACTTGTTGGCTCAGATCCGGCCTGAAGCTCAGCGGTGGTGGAGTGATTAGTGATTTTCCTGCGGTGCAAGTTCTAACATATTCCTTCCCCAGCACCACAGGAAACAACAGTAACAAGCCTCGAAACACACCCGATCTTCCAAAAGTGGTCCGGCGACCTCTACTACTGTTAGCAGATCACAGAGCTAAGAGTTCTGAAACTCCACTCTTGCATTTTTCAAAACAAAGACAAAAACAAGACAAAACACAAGCATCCTTTTTTAGAGGATCAGGTCTCTGGAAGTTTCTGTCAGGAGGGTAGGGGAGCTGGGCGTGGCTGACTCTGCCTTGCTCTTGTGGAGCCTCTGCTGGAGGCAGAACCTCTTGGTCTTTGGACTTGTGTGCAGAATCTCTCTCCCTGAGTAGTCCACTGGTTCTTGTGCATTCCCAGACAGTTAGGATGAGTGCTCCTTTGGGTACAACGACCGCTGCAGGTGCTTTGCCTTTGGTCCTTCTCCTTCACTGTGGGCATATATCCACTTTGTCCCATCCTAGGGACAAAGAGTTTTGCTGGAGAACTCATAGGGCCACCGCAGGGGTTATCTTGGCCACAGGAGACATCACAGATAGATAGATAGCCTCTGCGTATTTTGGTATCTGGGCCTTGATGAAGATGGAATTGTGTTTGAGCTTAAGCCCAATGAAGCCAACTCTTCTCAAATGTGATCTGGGCTTTTTGAGTTGATTCTTGTTTAGCGCTGCTTTTGTTTATTAATAATCATCCAGGGGCTACTGATGTAGCTAGTCAATAGAGTGTTCAATTAAACCACCAGAACCATATATGCCATTGTGGTGGTGCAGGCCTTTAATCCAAGCAGGGAGGATGTGGAGGCAGGAGGATTTGAAATTTAAGGTCATCCTCACAGCTAACATCCTCAAGAGTACTTCTGAGCCTTCTTTGTGGCTATAACGAAGTTTCTGATTACTTTTGCTCTTGGCTATAGTTTTGTGTTTTGGAAATTGCACGAACTTTTGAAGCCTCAAAGTCCAGGAAAGCAACACCACCTAATCCTTCTCAAACAGTGTGGACCGAGCATTCAAATAGATGAGCCTATGGGGGTCATTCTTATTCAAACCACCACAGGCTCTGGGCCCAAGATCTGCCACAGGTTTAGAGAACTGGAACATATACTCCATCTACAACACGTGTTTGGGGCTCAGTGGTAGTTGGGAACAATTATATTTTGTTTCTGCTTTTAAGGGGCTTCTCTTAGTAACTCATTCTCCCATTAGCTGCGTAGACTGTTAGAGTCTTTAAGCTTCCGTTTGTTTGTTGACCAGTTGTCTTTAAAGTTGATTGACTATGTCAAGCACTACACTATGGTTTCTTTGTCTTTTGCTGACCAACCCTATTTCCAAAGAGTTTCCACCAGGAAAATTACTGAACCGTGAGTCTCTAGATAGCACTCCACCACCACCTTGAGGAGTCTCTATACAGAATTTCCGCCCTTGATATTCTCAACCCTTAGACGGTACACCTCCAACGACAACCCTGGGACCAGGGAGAAGAAAGTTTATACTACACGTAAACAAATAAACTAATCAGCCTTGCAGAAGGAATCCTGGATTTTGTCATAAATAAGTTAAATATTCTGAACCCCACTTATTCGTTTGCAACATTTTATTTTCTTGAAAATCTTCTTGGCAAAAGGTATGAGGCTTTGCATATCCATAGATTATGGGTAAGGGGTCAATTATCAAAACCAAGAAAGAACCACTCCCCCCCAGGGCTCTGCACCAACCACATGGAACATTCTATTTTAAAAGAACTCTTGGACTTTTCTTCACATAAAGGTCACATCTCCTAAGTAGTTCTCCTGTGTTGGTTCTCATATGACTGTAGCAGTAATTTCATTCATATGGACCTAGATTTCAATTAATTTTTTAAAATAGAAATTTACCTTGTTATGGCGTGAGGTACAAAAAAAATCTTTTTATTACGAAAAATGATGTTTTAAGTGATAATTTTGTATTGTCATTTTATAAATTAAAGAGTGAATACACAAACAGATAATGGCTAGATCATAAATAAAACTAGATATTTATATTTATATATAATTTCCCCCAGCCAGGAAACCTGGTCTTTAGAAATGACAGGCTTAGAGGAAGACAGTTGATGCTTCTAGTAACAATACAGGAAATTACATACGAGCTAGTAATATTACATACTCTTGTAAGACTCCCCTCCCCAAGTGACTGCAACTTGATTAATCAACACTCCTTAAGTTAACACATACAGTTCTCTTAATTTTGGTCCCCATTTTCAATTTTGGATTAACTAAAGACAGCTATGGTTTCCCCCTGCCCCCCCCCCCGCACCTCTCCCTTTAGACCTCTTAGACCCCTTAGACCCACACTGGCTTCTCTGTGAGCCTGTGCTCACCGGTTCTCATGATAAACCTCCTCTTTCCTACCACAAAGCCTCCTGTACTCGGCCCGTCTTTGGGTCTATACCAGAACACAGATGACAGCAGCAAGTTCACAAGAAATGGCCCTTGGTTTTTGCCATTATTTCCACAGAGGGGCATTATTCAAAAAAGAAGTCACTATCCACAGCTTGTGAAACTCAGGAAATCTTTACTTACAGGAAAGGTTGTAGAATTATGCCGTAATGCATAGTAACACATCTAGTTTAAACTAGTATTTTAGTCTGAAAGAAAAGCAGCTAGTCTGTGTCTGGTCTATACACAATTAGTTCAGTAATTTAGCCCATGCTAACAATAAAATATCTTTAATTTTTTTTTTCTGTAGAAAATTTTCACCACTGGCGATGTCAACAAAGATGGGAAGCTGGATTTTGAAGAATTTATGAAATACCTGAAAGACCATGAGAAGAAAATGAAATTAGCGTTTAAAAGTTTGGACAAGAATAATGACGGTGTGTCCTATATCAGTGTTTATGAAAAGGCCTCTTTATGTTTTCAAGGCTAAGATAACTCTAAGTGATTATTATCTGTGTCATTTACTACTTATTTAATAATGTGACTAAGAGTTCATATTTTTATTCATCTATTTTTTAATATTTTATTTTATTTTTAGTTTTGTGTGTGTGTGTGTGTGTGTGTGTGTGTGTGTGTGTGTGTGTGTGTGTGTGTAGGGTTATGTACGTAGGAGTACAGGTGCCTGCAGAGACTGCAAAAGGGTATCAGATCCCCTGGAACTAGAGTTCTATGTGATTCTGAGCTACCCAACATGGGTTCTGGGAACAGAACTTGGGGCCTCTATGAGAGCTCTGAGATGTCTCTCCAGCCTTAAGAGTTCATAGTTTTAGTGAAGAAAATCTATAGGTAGCTTTGTCTACTGAATTTAAAATTGCCACAAAATGTTAACTATTGAGGTTATGCTGATCCCACTTATAGTCATGGCTTAAAAAATAATTACAATAGGAGGTATTAATTTTTTCATATATGGGCATGACTATTGAATATTGTAAAATTCAAAAACTTCATATCTTACACTTGGCAATCTTTTTGAAGGATTAATTTAGAAAAGATAGTCTCTGATCCTTAAAAAGATAATAGCATAGTATGAGTCTGTACCTTCTGGCTGGGGTGACATTTTCTCTGTGTAAAGTAGTAGCTTGGGAATGGAGTCCCAGTTAAATAGGAAGAAAACCAGCAATGGCCATGGTAGGAAAAGCACTAGACCCCATGCCCAGAGGTAACCTCTGGCAGGGAGAACGAATTGATAAAGATTATAACAAAACTCTAAACCTTTCCTGAATTAATGTGTGGGCAGGGTCACCCACTCAAAGAGTTCCTTTTCAAGAAAGAAGTTGAACAATAGATTGAAAAAAATATTGATTTTCTCAAGGGTTGGTTTGGAAATTTTTAAAATAAAAATCTAGATGGTAAATATTTTAACATGCAGACCATGTAGTCTGAGTTGTGACTGTATCTCAACCAAAGAGTGTATATAGACACATTGTATGGATGTGTTCAAATATAGTCAACAGGTCTTACTTGGAGAGACAGTTATAGTGTATTAGCTACTGATTTAGACTGAACCCTAACTTAAAACCAAATTCCTTCATATAACCAAACTTTTTAGATGGTTTCATTGATGGTTCACAACAGCAAAGAGCTGAGCCTGTGGTGACGGCAGAGTTGTGAATGCCAATAAACTTTGAGTGATGTGTCCTCAAATCTAGCCAGAGTCCAATCCTCAGGCAAAATTCAGTTTTTAAAATTAACTTTCCTTTCTCCACACAACCTTTGACCCCCAACCTGGACCCTCTACAATTTAGTTGAGGAGACAATGTTGTCTGTGTCCTGTTAATAGCTGGGAGCTGGGTCAATCTCAGGATTAACTGCCATGATCAAGTGCTCAGCCATCTACCACATAAGTGGTACCCACATCATTGTCCACTCCAGGAAACCTGAGTTTGATTATTTCCTGTCATCTACTACTCTTGGGTGTATTTGCTTCTTTTTGTTCTAGAGCTTTCAGGTGTGCTGTCAAGCTGCTAGTGTAAGCTCTCCCCAGTTTATTTTTGGAGGCACTTAGAGCTATGAGTTTTCCTCTTACCACTGCTTTTGTTCTGTCCCATAAGTTTTGGTATGATGTGTCTTCATTTTCATTAAATTCTAAAAAGCCTTTAATTTTTTTCTTTATTTCTTCCTTGACCAAGTTATCATTGAGTAGAGCGTTGTTCAGCTTCCATGTATATGTGTGCTTTCCATTGTTTTGTTGGTATTTAAGACCAGCCTTAGTCTGTGGTGATCTGATAGGGTATATGGGATTATTTAATTCTTCTTGTATCTGTTGAGGCCTGTTTTGTGATCAATTATATAGTCAGTTTTGGAGAAGGCATCATAAGGTGCTGAGAAGAAGAATCCTTTGCTTTAGGATAAACTGTTCTAGAAATATCTGTTAAATCCATTTGGTTCATAACTTCTGTTAGTTTCACTGTGTCTCTGTTTAGTTTTTGTTTCCATCATCTGTCCATTGTTGAGAGTGGGGTGTTAAAGTCTCCCACTATTATTGTAAAGGGTGTGATGTGTGCTTTGAGTTTTAGTAAAGTTTCTTTTATGAATGTGGGTGCCTTTGCACTTGGAGCATAGATGTCCAGAATTGAAAGTTCTTCTTGGTAGATTTTTCCTTTGACCAATATGAAGTGTCCTTTCTTATCTTTTTTTGATAACTTTTGGTTGAAAGTTGATTTTATTTGATATCAGAATGGCTACTCCGTCTTGTTTCTTGGGACTATTTGCTTGGAAATTGTTTTCCATCCTTTTACTCTGAGGTAGTGTTGTTTGTCTTTGACACTGAGGTGTATTTCCTGTATGCAGCAAAATGCTGGGTTCTGTTTATCCAGTCTGTTAGTCTATGTCGTTTTATTGGGGAATTGAGTCATTGATGTTAAGAGATATTAAGGAAAAGTGATTGTTACTTCCTGTTATTTTTGTTGTTAGCGGTAGAATTATGTTTGTGTGGCTATCTTCTTTTGGGTTTGTTGAAAGATTACTTTCTTGCTTTTTTCTAGGGTGTAATTTCCCTCCTTGTGTTGGTGTATTATCCTTTGTAAGGCTGGATTTATGGAAAGATATTGTGTAAATTTAGTTTTGTCATGGAATATCTTGGTTTCTCCATCTATGATAATTGGAAGTTTTGCTGGGTATAGTAGCCTGGGCTGGCATTTGCGTTCTCTTAGGGTCTGTATAACATCTGTGCAGGATCTTCTGGCTTTCATAGTCTTTGGTGAGAAGTCTGGTTAAGATTCTGATAGGTCTGCCTTTATATGTTACTTGACCTTTTTCCCTTACTGCTTTTAATATTCTTTCTTTGTTTAGTGCATTTGGTGTTTTGATTAATATGTGATGGGGGAGTTTCTTTTCTGGTCCAGTCTATTTGGAGTTCTGTAGGCTTGTATGTTCATGGGCATCTCTTTCTTTAGGTATGGGAAGTTTTCTTATATAATTTTGTTGAAGATATTTACTGGCCCTTTAAGTTGGAAATCTTCATTGTCATCTACTCCTATTATCTGTAGGTTTGGTCTTCTCATTGTGTCCTGGATTTCCTGGATGTTTTGAGTTAGGATCTTTTTTCATTTTGCGTTTTCTTTGATTATTGTGTCCATGTTTTCTATGGAATCTTCTGAACCTGAGATTCTCTCTTTTATCTTTTGAATTCTGTTGGTGATGTTTGCATCTGTGACTCCTGATCTCTTTCCTAGGTTTTCTATTTACAGACTTGTCTTCCTTTGTGATTTCTTTATTGGTTCTATTTCCATTTTTAGATCTTGGATGGTTTTGTTCACTTCTTTTGCCTGTTTGATTGTGTTTTCCTGTAATTCTTTAATGAATATTTTTATTTCCTCTTAAAGGTTTCTAGTTGTTTACCTGTGTTTTCCTGTATTTCTTTAAGGAAATTATTTATGTTCTTCTTAAAGTCCTCTATCATCATCATGAGAAGTGATTTTTAGATCCAAGTCTTGCTTTTCAGGTGTGATGGTGTATTCAGGACTTGCTATGGTGGGAGAACTGGGTTTTGATGATGCCAAGTAACTTTTGTATCTGTTGCTTATGTTCTTACGCTTGCCTCCTGCCATCTGGTTATTTATACTGCTACCTTCCTTCACTATACCTGACTGGAGCCTGTCCTTCCTGTGATGCTGGTTGTGTCAGAACTCCTCCCCATTCTTTATTCTTAAAACATAAGGTAACATTCTGCTTTGTTTTAGCTCCCAGACTGTAAACAATGTTCTTTTTCAAGATCCATTTTGTTTCATGCATTTTGCATCTTTCTACATCTTAGGTGAAAATTTTTACCTTAGAAGACATTCCCCACACAGGACTAAGTCTTTTCGAGTGCTGCCCAGGAGAATGCTGGGAGGAATCCAAAGCTCTTCACTGCTGAAGACAACACCTCTGCCCACCCTGTTCTCCAGATTCCCTGATATTTTCCTATCTCCCCACACCATCATTTTTTAAGGTCTCTCTCTCTCTCTCTCTCTCTCTCTCTCAATGGACATCTTCACTTCCTCTTGTCCTGTGTATAGTGTTCCCCTCCCCACTTACACACACACACACACACACACACACACACACACACACACACACACACACACACACAGAGAACTTACTGTCCACACTGCTCTGAGCAGAGCCTCTTACTCTGAGTAAGGTTTCAACCCCACCCTGTATTCCCACCCCTCCTGTGCCTCCCTCATCCTCTCCCCCTCCACCCCTCCCAGCTCCTGATCCCTGTCCCCCTTCCCCAGGGTGTGACCCACTTGAGGGAATTGCAGGGGTGCTTGCATTTATGGTGTGCATTCCGTTTCCCTTCTTTTCTTTTCTCCTGATTTGTTCCCTCAGCCATGTGTTCAGATTTTCCTTGTATTATGCTTTTTTCTCTCCCATTGTTTTTCTGCTGTTACTGTATATTTTTACTGCCAGATTTCTTTTTTTTTCCAACTTTTATTAGATAATTTCTTCATTTACATTTCAAGTATTATCCAGAAGGTTCCCTATACCCTCCCCCCTCCCAGCCCTGCTCCCCTACTCACCCGCTCCCACATCTTGGCCCTGGCGTTCCCTTGTACTGGGGTATATAAAGTCTGCATGACCAAGGGGCCTCTCTTCCCAAGGATGGCCTAGTTGGCCATCCTCTTCTATATATGCAGCTAGAGACATGAGCCCAGGGGGTACTAGTTAGTTCATGTTATTCTTCCACCTATAGGGTTGAAGACCCCTTCAGGTCCTTGGGTACTTTCTCTAGCTCCTTCCTCGGGAACCCTGTGTTCCATCTAATAGCTGACTGTGAGCTTCCACCTCCATGTTTGCCAGGCATTGGTATAGTCTTTCACGAGACAGCTATATCCGGGCCCTTTCGGCAATATCTTGCTGGCATATGCTATAGTGTCTATGTTTGGTGGCTGATTGTGGGATGGATCCCTTACTGCCAGATTTCTTAGAGAATACTGTTCTCTGGCTCAATTTCTTCATTTCTTGCTCTCTTTCACCTAGTCACACGACTCCATGCCTAGTAAATGACCCTTTACTTAGGAAGATGTGGATAATGTGTATTTTTATTTATTTATTTTTATTACATAGGGATGTATTTTTTGTTTTGCTTTAATATTAATACACATTTAATTAACTAATAAGAGTAGTCTATGAAACAGAAGAACTAGAGGTCAGCTATCCATGTTGGAGCTAATGTCATCATATTTTCCCAGTCTTGGTTAAGAAAGGTTTCCATCTCAAGTCAAGGTTGTCATTTTTAAAGGAGCAGTTCCTAGTTAGAAGATTTAGAGCTCTCCCCTGCTGCTTCCTTCGCTTGCCACTTAGCAAGGCCAGGGAGCTTTTGGCCTCCTATGTGGAGGAACATCACTGAATATCCCCTATGTTTTATGATTACTGAATCAAACAATATGTGTATATTTGTTTAAGGAATTGTGACATTTTGATATTAAGCTGCAATATGCATTTAAGTGAATCGCTGGCTTCCTTAAGTGCTCAGCTTCACCTTAATCATTCAGGTGTTCTCAGACTCTGAGCCTGACCTTATGCTGTTTTCATTGTCCGAAGGGAAAATTGAGCCTTCTGAAATTGTCCAGTCTCTCCAGATGCTGGGTTTACATATTTCTGAAAAGCAAGCAGAGCTGATTCTTCAAAGGTAAGCCTCCTATCAAACGGACAAACTACTTATGAATTTTATTGTACTATCTTGTTTTCAATGGTGGTTTCTAAGTGTCTCTGTAAAATGGCTCCCTCCATCTCAGCACACCTCATTGCACCTGCCTGCTATGGTTCCTTCCTTCCTTTATTTCCTTCTGTGTCTACATGAACACAAGCTATTCACAGTGCAGGGATGGGAGAGGGGTGGTCAAGCTGGGCCAGCTGTCTGTCAAGAGTCCTTAGGGGCACTAGGACAGCAGTACATCGTGTCTAGAGATAGGGGCTAAGGGGCTCAGTGTTACTTCAAACATTTATTTTATTTATTTGTGGAATGAGTGTTTTGTGTGCATCTATGTCCCTGCTTCACTTCCACGCTTGCTGCCTGTGAAACAGAGGGGTGTCAGGTCCCCTGAAACTGGAGTTACAGATGGCTGTGAACCATCATGTACATGCTGAGACCTGTCCCCCGCAATAGTACTTGGTGCTTTTATTCTCTGAGTTTTCTCTACAGTTCCTGGCTGTTACTTTTAAAATCAACTTGTTTTCTCCCTTGTTTTAAATCAAGTACTAGCATGTGTTAAACCTTTAAGGTAACAAGGTTCACTATGACATTTTCTGGAATGTTCCACAGTCACATTCACCTCTCGATTGAACTCTCATCTCGCTTCCCTCCTGAGGGCCTCCTTCACTCAAAAAGTTCCCCTTCTAATTACATCTTTAAAAATGATCTTGATTCTGCATGAAAGAAAATGTAATATTTGTTTTTCTATCATGACTATCTCCAGTTCCATCCATTTCCCTACAAATTACATAATTCTTTCTTCTTTATACAGGTCAATTCTCTGATGTGTGTATGTGTGTGTGTGTGTGTGTGTGTGTGTGTGTGTGTGTGTGTATTTTCTCCTTCATCTATTGATAGACATTTAGGCTGCTTCCATGTCTTGGCTACTGTGAGCCGTGCAGCCATGAACAGGAATGAGGAGTGCCTGTGAGGTGTGCTTTAGGGTTCTTGGGTACTTTCTCAGAAGTGCAATGGTAGGATGCCATGCCAGCTCTAGGGTTCGTTTCCTGAGGACTCTTCATGCTGACTTCCATAGTAGCTGCACAACTCTATTCTCATCAACAGGGTAAAGCCTCCCTCCCTCCTGCACCCACTGCGTAGTGCTAGGTCAAAATGATTTTAATTTCCATTTCTTTGATGGCTGAAGATTGTTGAACGTTTTCCATGTATTTTCTGCCCCTTTATGAATCTTCTTTTGAGAATTGTCCAACTCATTTGGCCATTAGATTATGTGTGGGTTTTCTGGTGTTTAATTACATTTTTTTCTCATTTATTTATGTTGTTGAAGAGGCTGTCTTTTGAGAAGAATCAGGCTGGGTACTTTATCTCTTGATCTAAGTGTCTATTTTGTCTTGGTACTGTGCTCCTGTTGTTGCTGTTGTAGCATAATTTAGCATCAGGTTAGGGTGGTACCTCCAGCCTTATTCTTTTTAGCTCAGAATTGGTTTAGCTAATTAGGGCCTTCTGTACTTTTATATGATTGTTTCTATGAGATCTGTGAGGAATGCCATTAGAATTTTACTAGAGATTAAACTGAGTCTGTAGATTGTTTCTAGTAACATTGTGGTTTGAACGATAGTGATCCTGTCAGTCCACAAGCACGGAAGCTCTTTCTGTCCGTTGGTGCCTTTCCTTTCTCTTCAGTATTTTATACATGAAGCGTTTGTTGAGGAGGTTTTTCACTTCCTTGGCTAGGTTTGTTTCTAGTATTTCTATCTTTTTTTCTCTTTCTTCCAGCTGTTGGGAATGGGGTTGTTCCCTTCTTACAATGCATGTTATTGGTATATAGAAAAGCTACTGGATTCTATATGTCACTTTTCTACTTCACTGCTCTACAGAGAGTGCCATGGGATCCAAGTGTTTTCAGTATAATCTTTAGGGTCTTTTAAATATGGGATCATATTATCTGGAAATAAGGGTAATTTGACTTGTTCCCTTCTTATTTGTATGTCTTTGATTTCCTTGCCTTACTACTCTTGCTAAAGCTTCCGACACTACTAACTAGTGGAAACACTGAACACCTTAGCCTGTTCTTGATCTTAGAGGTAATTCTTTCATTTTACCCCATTCAATATAAAGTCGTCTGTAGGTTTGTCGCAGGTTGCTTTTATTATGTTGAGCTATGATCCTTCTGCTCCTACCTTTTCGGGACTTTTATTGTAGAGAGATGTAAAATTTTGCCAAATGTTTTTCTTGCATCTATTGAGACAATCATATGATTTCTGTCCTTGACTATACTATGCACTATATTTACATGATTGGCTTGTATATGTTGAACCATTTAAATATTTTATGCGTATGAATGTTGGGCTGGTGTGTGTGTGTGTGTGTGTGTGTGTGTGTGTGTACCATGTGCATGCAGTACTTACAAAGATGAGAACAGGGCATCAGATCCTTTGGAACTGCAGTTACATTCTAAGCTACCGTGTAGTGTCGGACTGTGTGTTTGGCCTGCTGCTGGGGTACTTGCTCGAGGCACTCAGGGGAGGCAGAACACAGTTTTCTAGAACACAGTCCCCGGTAGGGGTTTCAGCCCATGTTTTATCCGATGAGAAACAGAGGGATCTGGGATGGATGCTGTGGCTCTCCAGGTCCGGTGTACCCAGATGCCGCTGGGCACCTCAGGGAGTTGGGAACGGGGGTGTGCCAGGCAGGAAGGGGATAGCTGAGCCCAGGACCTGCCAAGGGTTTTTTTTTTTTTAATTCAGTATGAGTGTTAAGTTGGAAAGCAGATGTTCATTCTGTAAAGTAGGCAATAAGGTTGGCTCTGTGCATTTATCATTCATTGATCTTGTTCTTTAATCGTCTGTTTAAACTTCCAGCATTGACTCTGATGGGACAATGACCGTGGACTGGAATGAATGGAGGGACTACTTTTTATTTAACCCCGTGACAGACATCGAGGAAATTATCCGTTTCTGGAAACACTCCACTGTAAGTCTGCTTTATGGATCTGTAGCTCCAAGCCACAGGTATAGTGCTGATGCAGGAAACGCACCTCAAGGGAGACAAACAGAATTTATTCTGTTTTGAAATGAGGGGTCCTGGCCTGGGAACATAGATTCAGGTTATCCTAAATTCAATGTTCCAACATGGAAATAGTTCCAAGAGCTTTTATTTTGTTTTGTTTTGAATAGTAACAGGGAAAGCAAAAATCATAACTCAGGACACTTTTCAAATACATTGGTAGAAACAAAGTAGGGAAATTTCTACTATGGACCTCAGATGCTGTGTGATGATGCTCTTAGCCCTTGTGTTGGTGGAATCTAGGGGTCATTCGTTTCTTCCAAAGGGTTTACCTAATAGTCACAAGGATGTTAGGCTACACACAGAGGTGGGCAATAAATACATATTAAGGGGAATGAAGACAGTTAAGATAGGTTGGCTCTAGACTTGCAGCATTGCAACCTTTGCACATCACTGAAGTTCTTGTCAGGCTGTTAGTCTTCACAGCTACTTATCATTAGTGGAACTCTGGTTCACAGTAGTTACCACCCACGAGCACCAAAAGATCCTGGGAAGGGTGGCCAGGTCTCAAGAGAGTCCCAGGATCTATTTGATTTCTACAATTCTGTTTATTCTGTTAGGCACAGATTTAGAGTATCTTTAAAGCCCCCCCCCCCCAAGGTGGAATAAATACAGCTTTTCTCAAAACTTGAAGGAATTTCCATCTATTTTTTCCAATTTTTTATTAGGTATTTTCATTTACATTTCAAATGCTATCCTGAAAGTCCCCTATACCCTCCTCCCCCCTGCTCCCCTACCCACCCACTCCCACTTCTTGGCCCTGGCGTTCCCCTGTACTGAGGCATATAAAGTTTGCAAGACCAAGGGGCCTCTCTTCCCGATGATGGCTGACTAGGCCATCTTCTGCTACATATGCAGCTAGAGACATGAGCTCTGGGGGTACTGGTTAGTTCATATTGTTGTTCCACCTATAGGGTTGCAGACCCTTTCAGCTCCTTGGGTACTTTCTCTAGCTCCTCCATTGGGGGCCCTCTGTTCCATCCAATAGCTGACTGTGAGCATCCTGGAAGTTCTATCTTGATGAGCAAGCTGTCTGGCTCTTATTAGCATTTGCTGCTTCTGCTATGGGGAAGTCTGGTTCTCAGACGACACACATTATTGACATCATCCCTGTGCTTCCAGATAGCTACAGATATTATGGCCTCAGGTCCCTGAACCTCGGCTTATTTAGGCTGCCTCAGTTTATTGCTGGCATGAGGTATTGCATTACTCACTGAATGCTAAGGAATAACTTTGACTCACGTGGTTGGCACTTCCTGCCAGTTTATACTTCACAAAATTTTTTATTGTGATTGTTTCATTAATGTTCTGCCAAAATATATTGATATAAGTTGAGTTTGTCATGCAGTCTGTTCCTTGAAGCCCCTTTTGCAGGATCTCCCACCCCTCAACCTGTGAATTTGTGTTCTATATTTGGAGAGAAGTATCTTTGACTCCCACTCAATACTCTGAGGGTTCACACTGTCACTAGTACCAATGTCTAAGTTTACACAGAACATCATAAAATCAATTATGACTATACATTTTACACTGTGAACTTTGTATTACATCCTTGGGGATAGTTGTTAACATTTGATGTTATAATCATAAATTCATTTTATTGGGAACAAATGGAAGAAGAGAGAGTTACTACCAGCTTGGTTTATTACCTTTCATTGTTGCCCATAAAGTTTATGCCAAGGTCATTTTATGTGTGTGGTGCTAGGTCTGGAACATGCTAGGAAAGTGCTCTATGACCTAGTTATACCCACCACAGCATTTAAGTAATTAAGTTGCAAAAACAATTATCATAATGATAAAACTGTTCTCAAACTATATAGAAGATGAGTAAAGGGCTATTGATGTACATGCTTTAATTTTTAAATTTATATATTTACATATATATATATATATATATATATATATATATATATATATATATGAAATGGGGCAAAACTGCTATGACAGTGTCTGAGGTACTGGCTGAGTATTTGTCAAAGCTGTCACAAACTGTGTGGGTTTCTAGTATTGTGAAAGGACTGATCTGGATTCACTAAATTCAGTAAACTTTACCCTTTCAATAAGTCACCAACTTGGAAAAAGGAGAAAGCTGTGACCGCGGCCCAGGGGCTTTGTCCCTGACGGCTCCCAGTCTTGTGCAATGGTGATTCTGTGTCGCGTTCAGTGTGAGCAGACTCTTGCTGATGTGGGCTCAGCTTGGTTGGCTGTCAATCCCGAGGAAGAATCTCGCTCCTAACAGTAACAGCTCCGACACAAAAAGAAAGTTCTGGGCTTATCTGTTTGCGACTGAAAAACCGTGGGATATCTTTCCATTCCACCAGGGAATTGACATAGGGGATAGTTTAACTATTCCGGATGAATTCACAGAAGATGAGAAGAAATCAGGACAGTGGTGGAGGCAGCTCCTGGCAGGAGGTGTGGCTGGCGCTGTCTCTAGAACGAGCACCGCTCCTTTGGATCGCCTCAAGGTCATGATGCAGGTGAGCGGCGTGCCTTATGTCCCCTTTATATCTTAGAAAATGTTAGTCTACCATTACCCCTCAGATTAAGCTCATGGATTTGGTGCTTTCCCACTAGATCGTAAATAAATCGTTAGTACTTGTATGTAATGGAGTATTAGTCTTTGGTATTCCGTGACTTTAAATGTTTAATTAAAAACAAGTCACTGCTATTATAGGGTTCTCATTAAATTACTCATGTTTTCTTTGATCGTATGACTTGAGAAAGCAGAGGATTCCTCAAGTCTAGAGTCTTGGTGACAAGAATGTAACTTCAAAAGTGATTCTAGATCTAAGGGTAGCAGAAAAGCCCTGGGTTTCTAGACAGTCTTGGCTACTTACAGGCATTGGGCTGGTCACAAGGAGAGAAGAGAAAAGAAAGGATATCCATTTGTGCACGTGACAGGGACCCATTTAATATTCACAGCAGCCTGCACAGGAGGTGGCTTGGCTTCATTTCACATATGAGGAAACTGAGGGTGTAAAATTAACATTTCCTTGATGAACAAGAGGAGATGAAGCACAATAGAGCTTAACAGCCAAACTGCATGTGACTTCTGAGAGCTCATGTCTCCTCCATTCCACAATGGGCAGAGTGTCTAACAAGGATGGCTTGTTATAAGCACCGCATATGTCCCCAGAAGAACATAGTGGTTGCCTAAGGATGTTTTTATTTTATGTGTATGGGCATTTTGCTCAGATGTGGGTATGTGCACCCTATGCATGCAATGCCCTTGGAGCCTCTGACACTGGAGTTACAGATGCCATGTGCGTGGTGGGAACCAAACCTGTGTCCCCAGGCCCGACCTACAGTTCCTTAAAATGTTTTTAAAGCTGTACTTGTCATAGCAACAGGCAGCACTTCTTTTTATTTTTAAATTATTTGAACAAAGTATTTCTGACAGTATTTCAAGCTACCATTTGTTCATGATGTATCCAATTCCAAAATGTGTTTACAGATCTAGCTCTTTATAGAGAATGGGAGAGATGTGATAGAGACTGCTTTCTTTAGTAAACTGACATGGAGAAAGCACGAATTTTCCCTTGCAATATGTTATCATGAAGTTTATTATTTAAAGCAAAATGGATCTGTTAGGATTGTAATTTCCACACACCTGCAGGCTTTTCCAAAGTCTCCTTTCAGGTTTAATACTTCACTAGATGGCCTTAGAAAAATACAGACTCATGGTCTTGGTTGATTACTAGGAAGAAATAAAGATTCAAATCAGCCAAGGATAGGAAGCACAGGGACAGAATCCAGGGAAGTTCCAAGTGCATGGCTGCTTTTGTCTATGCCCTGTGCAGCCCTAATGCCTTTCTTTCCTGGTGTTGACAGGTCGCAGTGTATTGGGACACTGCAGCCCATTAGAGACGCTCGCTATAGGCTGTAGCATCCGGTATCCGGTGTTCACATTTGGCTCAGACCTACTTTAGGAATAGCATCAACAATGTGCGGATGTGTCCCATGGCTCTTCGCTTTTACCTTTAGGTTCATGGTTCCAAATCAATGAATATATTTGGAGGCTTTCGGCAGATGGTAAAGGAAGGAGGAATCCGTTCCCTTTGGAGAGGAAATGGCACCAATGTCATTAAAATAGCTCCTGAGACAGCTGTGAAGTTCTGGGCTTATGAACAGGTAATTGTTATCATCTGTGGAAATGACTAACAAAAGGAGCTAGCTAACTGACTCAGTAAATGCAGTGCCTTCATTCCTAATACCTCGCAAGGAAATTCCTTATGGTAGCCAAGAATTAGATAAACTCGGTGACTCCACACAGCTGAATTCTGGGATTTTGGATGCCATAATACCATTTATAGATGGAGGCTTTCCCCTACCCCTTTTCTAAGTAGATCTTCAAAGCACAGTCTTAGGTGACTCATCTTGAATTCCTAGTGGGCACAGGGGACTTAGTCTAAGTTTTTCAGAAGTACCCCTGGAAAGAACAATCTTCAGATAAATTCCTCTGTGTGAATGGAATTGTGTTTAGTCCAAAAATTCCAGGAAGGCAGGGGTCTGCCTTCTCCCTGCACTCCAGCATCCAGGTAGAGGACAGGGCAGTTGAAGTACTGAGTTTGTTGAGCGAGTGACTGAGATAGTAAATGAGGCATTTGTCCTCCTGTCAGCATCCCTGTTGACGAGATTAAAACACAGGAGTGACTTTAGAGGTTGGGTTCTCCTACAGTTATTAGCAGAACCACTGGAGCTTCTATAAAACCATTTTTTTTTATGTCTTTTCTGTCATTATTGTTTATCTTGGTCTCTATGAGCCATAAAAGTTTAACTCCACACTGTAGTTTCCTATTCGAGTAAGTTTAACGTTATCCTGGAGAGCTTGTGTTGGGGAAGTACAATTCTCCAACAGATAAACAGGCTTAGTGGTGTCCATTCCTTGATTTGGAAGAGAGAGAAGCAAAGAGCAGCTGGCCTCAGGCTTCACATGGAGACCATTCTGGGGGAAATAACTTTTCTTGATGCAAATGCCAGAACATTCAGATTATGACTGATTTTCTGATAGGAATGCCAGAGCCTAAGATACATGTTCAAAACTAATGATTATTTTCTGGTATTTCAATATGAGGAAACTCAGTATTTCCCAGAGCTCGCCCTCAGCACTTTTGCCATTTGTCAGATTCTTATCTTGGCTACTCAGTCTTCCTCCCTTCTCCCCCTTCACTCCCCTTTTGAAATGATGCTGGAACCTGAACTTAAGGTGCTATATGTACCAGGCAAGAGCTCTACCATTGAGCTCTATTGCCAGTCCTGTGGAAATCCAGTTTGAAAACCCACTGCTCAGGAGATGCAGTCAGCGTAAGTCTGACTTTTCCGCTAGGACTGAAGGTAGAGGGATCTCATCCCATCGTAAGTGAACTGATTCCTAGGATCTGATTTGTGTTTTGCCACCACAAAATACCACCGAAGGTGTGGTTCAAACAATAGAAATTTCTATCTCACAGTTCTCAAGCTTAAGGAGAGCCAGATCAAGGTGCCAGGCAGGGGAGACCCTCCTCCTGGCTTCTTGCTCTACAGTCATACGGCCTTGATGCATGGTTTGGCAGAGTGTAAGCAGGGCGTACCTTCCGATAAGGATGCTAGCTCTATTCTGAGGCCTCAGAATCTCTTCTAAGCATAATTGTTTCCAAAGACTGCATCTCCTAATACCATAGCAATGTTGGTTAGGATTTAACATAAGAATTTGGGAGGGGCACAATGATCTTAATGTAGATATTAATACGCCTCTTCAACTTTCTCTCTCTCTCTTCCTCCCTCCTTCCCTTCCTTCCTTCCTTCCTTCCTTCCTTCCTTCCTTCCTTCCTTCCTTCCTTCCTTCTTTCCTTCCTTCCTTTTTACAGTACAAGAAGTTGCTTACTGAGGAAGGACAAAAATTAGGCACCTTTGAGAGGTTTATCTCTGGCTCCATGGCTGGAGCAACTGCTCAGACTTTTATTTACCCCATGGAGGTAAGTACCATTTTGGGCTGACTGCTTGGTGGCGTAGGAACTAGCTAGCTGAACTTGTGTACTAAGTTAACTGAAACTCAACAGTTTAAACAAGCCTTTACCACCTCACAGTTTGGCAACTGGGAGTCTGGGTTTCCCTGGCTCCACTCTTGTCAGGGTGTTGGCCAGGGCTGCTGTCCTCTAGAGGCTAACGCCTGGGGTGGGTCTGCTTTCAGGCTCACTCTTGTGGCCGCTGCCAGGCCTCACTGGCTGCTGGCTGAAAACATCATTCTCTTACACAAGCCTTTCTAGATGCTCTGTGTATCAATGCAGCATGGCCACTTGCTGAGCGAGAAGAGAGAAAGACTGTGAGGAATGAAAACTGCTGTCTGCTGTTACTTTCACTGTACCCTGTTGGCTACACAGACTGACCCTGGTGCCATGTGGGAGAGGACTGAGCAAAGCAGGGCATCCATCCCTGGAGACAGGACCCTCAGGGGCCATGTCAGAGGCTGGCCATCACAGTACTGATAGAGAGTATTCCTCTCATTGCTCTCCAGGGAGCTTTTGTCCCCTAACCCCAGTGATGGAAGGACAGTAATGCCAACTAGACATCATCTCAGCAAAGCACGGGCTAGCTGTAGATCGTGGGCCACCTGAGGGCTGGCTGTAGATCATGGGTCACCTGAGGACTGCTGTGTATGGATAGGCTCCGCTGCTGTTACTCCTAAAGAAGTCAGGGAGAAAGCAAAGGAAAATCGAAGAATGTGTAACACACCTTACATTTGAGGCTCGCCAAGACTGAAATAGTTACTACTTGGCCGTTACAAAAAGTGCTGGCCAACTCTGGCTTTAGAGAAAAACTAACACTGTAGATGTGGATAATTTTATGACTACAACTAGGATTTTCCAATAACTGATTAAGACCTAAAGCAAAATATAACCTTAACTTGAATCTCTTTGCCATACTCATGCCAATAGATGTGTGTGTGTGTGTGTGTGTGTGTGTGTGTGTGTGCATGTGTGTGTGTGTGTGCATGTGTGTGTGTGCATGTGTGTATATGTGTGTGTGCATGTGCATGTGTGTTTGTATGTATGTGCATGTGTGTGTGTACATGTGCATATGTGTGTACATGTGTGTGTGCATGTGTGTATATGTGTGAATGTGTGTGTGAGTGTACATGTTTGTGTGGATGCATATGCATGTGCATATGCTCATAAGGGCCAGAGGTCAACCCAGGTGTCATTCATCAGGAGACACTGTGTACCTTGTTTTGAGACTGGGTCTCTCACTGGCCTAAGCTCAGTGTACAGTCTTGGTTGATTGGCTGGGAGATGCGCCTGTCTTCCCTCCCCAGGGATCTCATCCATCCCCAGGCTTGGCTGTTTATGTGGGTTTTCCGAGTCAAACTCAAGTCCTCATGTTGGTGCTGTAAGTGCTCTGTAGACTGAGCTACCCCTGAGTCTCTAGAGATGACACTACACACCCTTCATTTCAACTAAAACTTCCTACCTCTCCACCTTCCATCCTTTGCTTCAAGCTGAAGTCACTGGAGTTATCCCCAATGCCAGCATTCACCTTCCTTGCCAACTAATTTTATTAGGACAAGAAATGATTATCTGGTCCACATTTATTTTTTATTTCTTGGCAAAGCCCTCCTTCAGACTCTATGAAATAAGTGGCCCTCCCTGGCTCGAATGTTAGCCTCTCAGTGGAAGTAACACCTGAAACTATCAGCAGACTGGACATTCTCTTGAGAGATAGAATCCGCTAGTACTTTATAAAATCAATATTTTTGAATTGTTCGATGTTAAATGAGAATTATATTGTGTTGCATTCTTTGGTATCTAGGTTTTGAAAACCCGGCTAGCTGTAGCCAAAACTGGACAATACTCAGGAATATACGGTTGTGCCAAGAAGATTTTGAAACACGAAGGCTTTGGGGCTTTTTACAAAGGCTACATTCCCAATTTACTAGGCATCATTCCTTACGCAGGCATTGATCTCGCTGTGTACGAGGTGAGTGAGGGGACAGCCACTCTTCAGTGTGCAGGGTAGGTGGATAGCTGGTTGCCATGGACTCTGACCATGCCAAGGCCGGGAGAGCAGAGGAGAATGGTTCGGAGCTGGGCAGTCTGTCTGCAGGTGTGTCTTCTTATACTTCCAGCACTCAGCTCTGTGTCCTCATTTTTATAAAATAATAACTTCATTTTATTTTGAACAGCTTTATTGAGATATAATCCCCATGGCAGGAGTTGCATCCCCTTAAAACACACAATTTAAAGACTTTTGGACTATCACATTGCTAACTTTTGAAATTATGAGAAAACAGAACTGAAAACTCCCTTTTAAACTATGAGATTCAGTAACATTAATTATAGTTGCTCTAGTGTGCAGCCTTCACTACTGTAAGTTCCCAAAGCACTTCTTTATCAACCGAAACTATTATGCAATAACTGTCTACCTCACCTTCTCCTTAACCCCTCTAATTTATCCCCAGTCTCTATGAATTTATGTATCTTAGGTGTTTGATCAGTGGAGTTGGACATATTATGTGTGTCTGACTTACCTCACTTAACATAATGCCTTCAAGGTTCATTCATGCCTCATGCTCTAGTCTTCCTGCTTCAATAATAAATCCATCATGTAAGATGTGCAATCACGTGCCACATAATAATGTTTGGGCCATGAGAGGTCACTTATATTTAATGAGGTTTGTGCAGATTATAATGGAGCTGAAAAAATATGTGTTACTTGGTGATGTTTTGGGTGTTTAAACATCAGTAGCTCAAGGCAAGGCCCACATGACTGGGATGACGTTGGTATAAAGACACCGACTATGAAGCCTGTTGATATTCTTGCAACAGTGATAAATGATTGCTGCTGATTCTTTATTCTATGTATTGAACCTTTCCTATAAAATTTATTTTAAAAAGTAGGGACAGAGGAGGCATTCCCAAAGGTCTCCTACTAAGCCAGTATCCCTCCAAGATAAAATCTCCATATTTTAACAATCTGTGTGGAGTCAACTACAATTATATACAAGGCCCCATTCCTTCACACTTCTGGGTACCCCTGTCCTGTTTTGATGATAAGCAGTGTGTCTTTTTACAGTGTGTCCCCTAACATCGGTTTACAATGAGTTCTCATCCTCTTATTTTTGAAAACTATACTAGATTTCAAAGCTATTTACATACCTGCATTATAATATCATAAGGCTGTCATTTTCTATTTATTCACTTTCACCGTGGACTTTTTGTGTTTTCTGCTGCTGTCTGTTGCCATTTTGTTTGAGACTAAAGGTTGCCTTTTGTCATCTCTCGCAGGTCTAGTGGTGGCACTTTCTTTCAGCTTTTATTTGTCTGTGGAGCTCTTAATTTCTTCTTTGTATTCAAAAGACAGTTTTGTCTATATACTGATTGCCAGGGTTGTTTTGTTGTTGGAATTTAGCACTTTGACTATAACACCCTGACAACTCCCAACCCACAAGGCTTCTGATGAGAAACACAATACTATCAAATAAACAAACAAATAATAATGCGTGGTGGCGCACGCCTTTAATCCCAGCACTCGGGAGGCAGAGGCAGGCGGATTTCTGAGTTTGAGGCCAGCCTGGTCTACAGAGTGAGTTCCAGGACAGCCAGGGCTATACAGAGAAACCCTGTCTCAAAAAAACCAAAAAAAAAAAAAAAACAAAAAACAAAAAAACCTTAAAATAGTTAAGTTAAAGTAATGGTTATATTTTTAAATTATTGTTCTGATAAGATGCCACACTGAGACAACTTATAAGAAAGTGTTTATTTGGGCTTATGTTTTCAGGGTGTGAGTCCATGACCATCATGGCAGGGAGCATGGCAGCAGCCAGGCAGGCAGGTGTGGCTCTGGATCAGTAGCTGAGAGCTCACGTTCTTATCTACAAGTAAGAGTCAGAGAGAGCTAACTAGGAATGGGTGGGTTTGTAAGCCTCAAAGCCCACCTGCAGTGACATTCTTCCTCCCAGGCAATTCCCCTAACTGGGGGCCAAGTCTCCAAACCTGTGAGCCTATGGGGGCCATTCTCATCCAACCTACTAACAAATATATAATGTCTTAGCATATATTTTTGTGCTCAAAGTAATTTACTTTTAAAGAGTTGACTGACTACATGAAACAGCCCTGGAGATGTTCACATTAACGCAGTGGCTGAATGAGCCATTTTGATGGATTTCTTCTTTGTTTCTGGCGCAGCTTTTGAAGTCTTATTGGCTGGATAACTTTGCCAAAGACTCGGTGAACCCTGGTGTGATGGTGCTGCTGAGCTGTGGAGCCCTATCCAGCACTTGTGGGCAGCTGGCCAGCTACCCCCTGGCTTTGGTGAGGACTCGCATGCAGGCTCAAGGTGAGTTTGGGTTCCAGGATGGCCATGGTGACACTTCCTGGATCTCTCTGACTCTTTCTGTCTCTCTCTGTCTCTCTCTGTCTCTTTCTGTCTGTCTCTCCCTATCTCTCTCTCTGTATGTTGTTACTCCTTTATAGAAATAACCCTTGTTTTAAGAACCTAAGGTCTAACATGTGCTCAGGTCTTAGCACTCCCTCCTCCCCCCATCTCGCCCCTCCCCCTCAAAGGCTCCCCTCCCCCATGTTGTCTTCCATGAATAGAGATTAGCTGCAGTACGTATAAAGAATTTAGCATTTGCTAAACTCTTGAAGTGAGTGGTGGCCTGACTGCTTGTCAGTGCTGTTCAGACCCCAGGCTTGGCACTGAGTCCTCCCCTCTGTGACATTCTCTCGGCTGGCTCCCAGGCTGCGATACCCCTATCCTCCTGCCACTTCCTGACTGCTGTCTTCCTGCTGTTCCTGATTGCCTGCCCCGTGGAAACATGAACTCTTTGTCTTTCTTTTCCTCTCTTCTTTTTCCCTGGCCATATTCATCTACTGTAACTTCTCTTATGAAAGCACACTGGGCACCTGGGCTCCACCTCACCTTTCTTCCCAATGCAGCCATTCCTCTTTCAACTAGTCAGTCACTCAGAGATACTCTTTTCAAGGCATGCTATCGGATGGATGCTAGAGTTAGAGAATGCAGCAAGTCAGGTGTGAACCCGTCACTGTGGAGTGGAAAAGACGTGGGTGCGACCAGAACATGGCCCTTTAAAACACTTCATGGCACCAGCTCTAGCCTAACCCCAGCTGAAGCCTTGGGCTGCAGTGCCGGAGCTAGCTGGGCACAGGGCTGCAGTGACATATCTGAGGATCTGAGAGGCAATCATGGCTGCAGAGAAGAATGCAAACTAGCAAACTAGATGTGTGTGGTCTCTCAGTTAGCCAGGGTGACCACTTTTGGAGCTTGATGCTACTATCATCCATATTTGGCAAATGACTAACAGGCAAGAACAGTTAAGGAATGTCCACAAGGTTATGAATTTGAGCTGGAGTCAAGCTGGAGCTCAGACCCACTCTGGGATTTAAACTGATGCCCAGTGAGCCTCTCCTCCTATCAGCTCCAGTCCCAGCCTAGCATGGTTGCCAACATCTACCATTTTCCATCAAGGCCCAAACATTTTGTGTCTCTAAAAGTTTTCAGCATAAATCCCATAGTTCTCAGGGGGGGGGGGGTTCGGAGTCTTTATCGATCATATCATGCTTCAGTTTTAGCTTCACCTCTGTTCTCTGACCCCCACTATGCTGCTGTGTGATGTTTCCAGACGTCTGTCTGTTCACCCAGATAGGGCAAGGACAGACCAAAGAAACAGGTCCACCCACGTCTAGCATAGTGCATCGGTGAGTTTGGTGAGGTTCTTACTGGAGCTTGGGTGATAGATAGCTCCTTCCAGGACGTTGAACAACTCAAAAACAGCTGCACTGCCAGCAGCCTATCACCCCCTCAGCCTGCACCCACAGAAGCTGAATCGTTGGAGAGCTCCCTGCATGACCTGCAAGAGACTTGTGCTGGAGTTTCCTGCCCACAGTAGTTATAACTGCTCATGTAACCTCAGGGATCAGGGAGTGGCCTTGTGAATCATCTAGTTTCAGAAGCTGTCTGAGCTTGGCACGTTTTGTTGACTTAGTCTCAGAGGCCTCTCTATCCTATGGAAATGCTTCAACTTGTAGGACATAGACAAATTACCCAACATGTGGGCATATCCAGCTTTGTGATAGTCTATGGGTAATAATCATCCAGCAATTACCATGTCCCCGCCCCCATGCCTGTTGCCGCCTTTGTCTTTTGTTGTACCAACAGTTCAGGGCTGCCTCCTCCTCTCATGGCCCCCTTCATTTTTTTTCTCCGTTCTTCATTCCCTCCCCCCCCCATTGAGATAATTACAACACCCAGGTCTCTGTACTCTTTCTAAACATCTCCAAATCTCCCCTTTCTCTATTATCCAGAATTTAACCATTCTAGTTAGTGCTTGGAGGTGGCTTCAGTGTCACCACAGGTTCTTGGTTTTGCTAACTAAGGATTCAGGAGAAGCTCCTTGTCTTTCCAAGTTTCCAGTTCCTCATAGATGTATTTATCCTGGAAGACTGGCACGGAGAGTAATTAACCTAGAATCTAGCACATGCCTCATTCCTAATGAGCTGCTGTGCCTGTCGTTGTAACTCACTGGCGGGTGGCAAAGAGAACTGCTTTTGGAACTGGTTTTTATCCATCCTTTGTGTTTAGACCCCATTGTGAATCCTCAACTGTCTGTTGTGACAATAACTCGACATGCTTAAATATTGGATTAGCCTGGTTCTCCCCATTTTTGTTTATCTATTTTGTTTGTCTGCTTATCTGTTTGCTAGCCACAGTAGAAGGAGCCCCGCAGCTGAGCATGGTTGGCCTTTTTCAGCGAATCGTCTCCAAAGAAGGAGTGTCAGGACTTTACAGAGGCATCACCCCAAACTTCATGAAAGTGCTCCCGGCCGTGGGCATCAGCTATGTGGTGTATGAAAATATGAAGCAGACACTGGGAGTAGCTCAGAAGTGACCAGTCCAAGCCTTTGCTTTTCTATGATGACCGAGACTGTCAGGGCTCCCCAGTGACTTCTGGGATTGCAGCCAGTCTATCACAAAAGAAGCTGTTTTCCTCGCCAAAGGGAAGAGTGTAGCCGTGATCACTTCAAGCCTTTGGGTTCAGTTTTATACCTTCAGTGATGTTCTGAATCATAGTTCCAGTAAGTGAAGAAACCACAAAATTGTACTGTATTTTTGCTGATAGAGATCTCTGCCCTGCACCCTAAATCCGAAAATGTACTGGCTTGAGATGAAATCATTTTGTGTGGTAGGATTATAAAGCACAAACCTTTCTTCTGATTGGTTCAAGCTCATGTCAATTTTTTTTTTTACCCAAATTTTTAAAAAATCCAAAATGATCAGAAAGCCTCAGGACTTAAATTGTTTAACATTTTAGATATCTTTGTAGATGTAAAATTTCCTGACAGAGACATTAGTAGAGAAATCACTATATTCAAAGTCTTCTTTGCACAGTTTATCTCCTCTTCTGTAAGCAGGATAGGAATGAATTATAGAAGCCACATTCAGCGGGCAGGAGCCATGAGGTAATGTTTATTTCAGTGGGCATACTTCTTTCTACTTGCTCTGCCGTTTGGCCCTAGTTTTAGACCCTGATTGACATTGTTGCTACATTATTGACAGGGGACAGGTCATTTGGAAGATCATATTTATTCGGTCATCACTTTGAAAAGCATCAGTGAACAAAACTGTGACTTCTACCATTTCCCAGAAAGCGTCTTGGTTTTGTTCATTTTTTACTCATTTAATCAAATTCTCTTAATCAGGAAGGCTCCTTGGGACCTTATAGTACTCTGAAACTGCCCTTCTCCTGACTTGAGTGTCAGGTAAATAAACCCTTGTCTCCCTCTTACTGTTGAAGTCTTTGAACCTGTCCTTCGCAAATGGAGTGGCACAAAGCTAAGGCACCAGCACATTTCAATAGTAGTATATATTCATCTTACCTGTTTTAACGAAAGGCTCAATCTGCACAATATTCATCTACACATTCACTTGCCTCAAGATTTAGGAATATGACAGAAAATTTGTAATATCAAGAACATTTCATTTTGTTAAACTAAAGCTGATTTTTGTAGTCCATTATCTTTTATGATTTAAAAACTTAGAAAAATATTATTTTTTCTATAAGAAGATGTTTGATAGTCTTAGCCTGGCAATATTGGCACATGCCTTTAGTTCCAGCACTCAGGAGGCAGAGGTGGGCATATCTCTGAGTTGGAGGCCAGCCTGGTCTACAGAGAGAGAGAGTTCCAGGGCAGTTAGGGTCACACAGAGAAACCCTGTCTCCAAAACAAAACAAAACAAAACAACCCAACCAAACAAAAAATAGTTTTAATGTTTTAAGATTTAGTCCATATACTCATTTGGTTTCTGGTAATTTCTGTATAGTTGCTTTCTGAAAAGTCTAGTGGAAATCTTTGCCTTTAAACCTACCTACCTCTTTCATTTTTTGAACCAAAGAGAAAGATGGCCTTTGTTTATGAAATTTATTCTAAAACACAGCTTGGTTTGTACTACCAGTGCCTGCATTGTCTTGTACTTTATAAAGAAAGGAGGGGACTCTGCTTCATCTTCAGGGTTATTGTATTTTGGAGTAATACATAGAATGACAACATTAAGGTACATGATTCATACCTTTTTTTTTTTTTTACGTGTAACAATTATGGAAATGCATACTTCTGTTAATGTCTTTGGAATTTTAAGTTGATAGAAACTATGAAAATGGCCATACTTCATTATGAAATTGAATTGTCTCCTAGTGAACGTGTGTAAGGTGTGACTGATTTATCTGTACAACTTTATCTTTTGGGGAAAAAACCCTCCTATTGAGCACAGTTTATTCTGATATTGCTACATAGTCACTGCTCATTTGTATTAAATATATTTGTCTGTTTTTAAAACGGCTTGTTTTCTAATTGTCCTAGTCTCCTCTCTGTGGCTGTGACAAAACAACTCTCAATCAAAGCAACTTAGGGAGGAAAGGTCTATGTGACCTTACGGGATACAGTCTGTCACTGAGAGAAGTCAGAGCAGGAAGAAGCAGGAACCATGTGGGCTATTTCCATTTACAACTGATTGTGAAGACAACTGCCCACAGGGGCTACCACATACATGCCCACAGGCCAGTCTGAGCTGGGCAATATATCAGTTGAGACTCCCATCTTAGGTGACTCTTTGCTTTGACAGTTGACAGAACTAACTAAGACACCCATTTCGAAAAGACTATGTAAATAATACTTTTTTTGGTGTTATGCATTTATAACACCCACGTGGGTTTGACACAATACTTTTCAGTCTGGCTCCTGAGAATCTTTCTCAACCTTTTGCCTTTCCTGAGCAGCTATAGGTACCGTGCGTGCATTTGGGTACAAGGCAGTGTTTCACATGGCTCTCAAAGTCTGTATTTAAGAGCAAGGATTATAGCCCAAGGGTTTTCCAGGACCAAGAAAATTACAAGGTTGCAAGATTAGCATGGCACATCTTGGTAGGGAGGGAGTGTTTTTTTTACCTTGAAATTGTGGGAAACAGAACACCAGTAAGTTTCCTTGTAAGTAACTGAGGAAAGTTTTCTGATACAAATTATAGAATCTGATTCATAAAAATGAAACAAGAGTGTAGAGATGAATGGACACAGGCCTGACTAATATTGGGAAGAGCAAAGAGGCAGGGGCAGCGGCCATGAGAAGCAGGGACATGAAGGAGGCCGGGCCAATGCCGATGGCTGGTGGGAAGTGAACCCAGAGGCGGGCAGTCCTGGAAGACGGGGGAAGGCTTCAGGAAGGCAGTTAGCTACATAGTTCTCCTTTTCTACTTCCTAGTTCTACAGATGTTCCTTAAACAAGATCCAAATGTCTTTACACTGCGGTTGTTATGGGAAATGGTGGGTAAAGGCTTGTTTCTGATAAACATGTTTCCATTGCAGACAGAATAGGTCCCTACTCTTCGGGGCCGGGGGGACAGTCGGACAAGGGACCCATCAGAGAGGTAGAGATCCTTCTTCCATTTGAAAATTTCTCTTAATTAAATCTCTGTAGTTTTAGATGTGAAGGTGGGATGCTTAGTGTCTCTGCAAGTGAACATCTCAAAGTGTCCCGATATCGACAGGAACGGCTAACGAAACCCAGATGGGAGCCAAGCCAAAAAGGAGACACGAAGTTTTCAATATTGGGAAAAAGTTTTTCATTCGCTTCTTCTAAGTTTGGCCTTGTCCTGTTTTGTGCTGACACCCATAAAGACAATAACAAACAAGTGGTGTGATTTTGTCATTTGGGAGGGTGGAGTTGGAGTGGAAGAGTTGAAGGGTTTTGAGGCGTTCTGAGATACCCTTCACAGCCTGTCACAGACTCACGGCATTTCCTAGACATCCCTGTCTTCCAATGAGTTACCAGCTCAGAGCAGGTTAGTTTGGGTTCTGTCTATAAGCGTTCTCCTCTGTAGACATACATCCCTCAGCCAGTCTATGTCATCTTGAAGCAGGTGCCCACATGGTGTGTGACATGGTCATGCAAGCAACTTAAATCTGTCAGGAGACTCCTACATCACTTAACAACTGAAGCAGTGGTGGGGGGATACTGGCCTCTGGACAGAGAGTTGTCACTGTCAACATTGGTCAATGCCAAGAAACCTTTTACCCCAGTATCCATGTATCTGATTCAGCCATTGTGCTATGCTTGGAATGGGCTCTGTTGGGATGACACAGGCAATCTGTCTCCTTTGCTATCACTGGGTTTCCCCTTTTCCTCTGTGATGTTGAAAGATTTCTTTGCTCGCTTCTCTGGGGCCCTGACATCTCCTCTACTGGCAGTGTATGAGTTCCTGAAGACAAAAGAGCCTTCCACTGAAAATGACTTCTGTTCCCACATTCACACGTCACAGAAGGGAGGAAATGTTAACTCGTGGCTGGAGATGAGAGAAAAGGGAGCACAGAGAGACCAAATCTCAGACTGTCTCTAGGTTGATGCCCTGTGTCTCAGGATGAAACCGCTGTTGCCACCCAGCAGGGAGCTCCGCACTCAGAAGGGGTCCTTACTAGCATTTGTTTAACATAAGCGACAGAGCATCCTATCCACAGAGTGTCCAAATTCCCCGGACATTCCTGGTATGTGGCAATGTGGTTTCACAGCAGACAGCTCTATAGACAGTGTCCAGGTAGAAGAGCCAATGGAGGATGAGTCCACCCCCACCCACAACCCATGTATTAGAGCTGCAACTAGAAAGCAAACCTAGAATTGGGAAGGGATGCTTCTGGGCTGTGCTAACAAAGATATACTGTGCCTGTGTCTTTTTTTAATAGAAATTAATAGCAATCATCTAGTACAACCTGGAAAAATACAACAAATGAAATGAGAAGAAGAAATTAGGATCAGCCAGATGGGCTCTAGCTCTGACCTCATCAATTGCACGGGACCGTATCAGTCATTTCCAAAAGACAATCTACATTATTTATTACATGGGTGTGATGAGTTAGAAAATACTCTTTGCATGGGACTTTACAACATGCGTGTGACTTTCATCATCACTCCAGAGGCTAAGTATACTCCCTACCTCGCACTGTTTCCATTTAGAGGGGGGAAAAAGCACTCAGGATACACAGGTTGCTGTCAAATTGAGAGGGCTGTTAAATAAAAACACTCCACTTTACAGGACAGCGCTTCACCAGGAGACTTCTACGTGGTGGCACTGTGCTGTTTCCATTAGTAGAAAAGAACATTTTGTTTCTTGGCTTTGAATGCCATCACCACCTGGTGGTGTACTATTTATTCTATTAATTTACCCGGCATTAACAGAAGTTTGGACCACGAAGCTCTGTTATATTTGGCTGTAGAAACGCTTATTTTTTTAAGCTTGTTATTTAAAAGCAACAATCAGTCATTGTACTTATTTATGGGATCCAGTGGACTCCACAGTTTTTTTTTTCTTGAGGCCGGTAAGGGTTTGTTCACTGCACGTAGCGTCAGTGGCCTCTATGTTCCACTAGGTGGCAGACTTCTCTCAGCGAGCGCCGGAGCCTTTTGGTACCTGGGAAAGGACAAAGCCTTCCAACTTTGCTTTTTCCCTTTGCTATGACCTGGAAAATCACTGGGCTACCTTGGAGGCCGGATTTAGATTTCCTGCTCAAACCACCGTTACCCTATTTAGAGGAGTGAAATTAGGGTCAGCCTGTTACCATTCCAGGAGAGGAGACGACAGAGAAGCCTTTCATATGCTCCTCTGAAGAGAAGGGCTTGTTCTTCCTTTTAATGACATTTTCCCCAAACCAGAAAGATGCCATATTTTAAAAGTGAAATTAAACACGATCGAAAGAACAAACAAGGCTGCTGATGTAGCGAACTGTGGGTACATGTTCACGACCTGAAAAATATTGCGGGGATATTTATGTGGGTAAATATCTTTTTCATTTCCCGAAATCACTTGAGAAGTGTCATTGTAACTCAAGCTTATGACACAAGTGTGGAAATAAAAATAAATTAAGCAATTAGTAAAATGCTCCCCAAATTTAGTTTTTTCCAATCTTTTTTGGGGGGTGGGGTAGGGTTTTCTTTTTTCTCTAAGGGGGTTGTCATCTTTGATTTTGTGGCATACTCTGGTCGATATGTTTTACAAGAGATAAGAATTGAGGGGCCAGGGATGGCTCAGTTGGTAAAGTGCCTACCGTGTCAGTGTGTACCTGAGACCCCAGCACCCAGGTGCAGCTGCCCAATGCGGGACATGGGCAGATCCCTGGGGCATGCTGGCCAGCCAGTTTAGCTGAATCCTGGGGCTCCAGGTTCAGTTTGAGCCTCTCTCAAAAACTAAGGTGAAGAGCAATTGAGGAAGACATCCAGTGTTGACTTCTGGCCTCCACGCACATGTACACACACACCAAGTGCATACACACCCTGTGCTCCCAAACCCCCAGGGAAGTGAAAAAGGAATTTCTCCTTAATAGATCCTTGCTGTGTTCCTGGAACACTAAGCTCAGAGGAGGAATCCAGTTGGAAAACCATGCGACTCAAATTGCATCCTGTTGTTAACCTGGAATTCCTTTTGGTTCAAGAAACAAGTAGAAAAAGAAATTCTGGTAGCTAGGTGTGGAGGGACAGGCTGCAACCCCAGAACTTGGGAACTGGAGACAGAGAGATTAAGAATTCAAGGTCATTTTTGGCTAGGTAGCAAGTTTGAGGCCAACCTGTGATACAAAACAGTATCAATTAATGACAATAACAGATAAATGAACAAACAAAACCACCCAATAAACACCCTTGCTGCCACTACACAAACAACAACAACAACAACAACAACAACACACACACACACACACACACACACACACAAATTAGGAAGTGAAGGAGAAATGTCAGGTTCTGATATCGTGATATATTTGAGATCAGGGTGACCACCCAGGTTTCTTAGGAAGCTCCCTTCCGAAGACAGGGATGGAGGAAGGGTGTATGGAGGAAGGTGTAGGTGCAGGCCTGTGTTGTCTCTTCTTTCTTCCTCTCATTCTCCTGTTGTTTTGACTTCTAATTGTAAGGCCTGGGGATTAGACCTAGGGCCTTGTGCCTGTCCCGCAAGCAGTCTACCTCTGAGCTACTGCCCCATGTTTCCCCTCCCCCCTTCCCACCTACCTTGACACCCCCCCCCCCCATCCCTTCTCTCTTTTTCTCCCTGGACTCACCACAGAGATTAGCCCGCCTGGTGCGGGCAGGTTGTCACACCTCCTCAGCCCTGCTGTACTTTCACTTTCATTTCACAGGAAAAAAAAATCTGGGCTTGAAATGGAAATACCCAGACAGTGAGCGCTGAGAATGTGGGCTTGTCTGTAGCGGGAAGATATTCTCAGCAAAAGATCAACATTTAAAAGTCCTAAGAGACTTTAATCAACATGAGAAATCAAAGATTAGACAAGATTAAAGATTTGTCATGGCTTGCAAAGAGGCTAGGGTATGTTCACATACATCCCAGTTTTAATAAGCTTTACTTACATTAATATTGGAATATTGTCTTTGTGTATGATACCCAAACTGTTTATCATTTAAATATTGATCAATACTAGTTATTTTTTACTTCCTAGCACAGTGGTTTGGAAACTTGACCACACAAGAACTACCTGGAGTGGTTTTTAAAACAACTGTTAGCATTTTGTCTAAGTTCTGCCCCACAGTTACCTGGCAATGGACAGGTGTGCCTGACTCACTATAAAAGGGGCTGCTTGTCCCCTCCTCTGCTCTCTCTTTCTTGTCCTTGTGTTCTTACTCCTGCCTATTCTCTCCCCAATCCCTCCCCCCTCTCTCATGGCCAGCATCTCTTCTCTTCTCTTCTCTTCTCTTCTCTTCTCTTCTCTTCTCTTCTCTTCTCTTCTCTTCTCTTCTCTTCTCTTCTCTTCTCTTCTCTTCTCTCCCCTCTAACCTCTCCCCTCTCCCCCTCTCGCCTCTCCCCTCTCCCCTCTCCCCTCTTCCTTTCCCTTCCTTTCCCTTCCTTTCCCTTCCTTTCCCTTCCTTTCCTTTCCCTTCCCTTCCCTTCCTTCCTTTCTCTCTCTCTTACTCTCTCTCTCCCTTTCTCTGTCTCTACTACCCTCTCTACTCCCCTCCCCATGTCCTGAATCAACTCTATTCTATACTATACAGTCATATGGCTCCTCCCTAGGAGGAAGGGATGCCTCAGCATGGGCCAGCAGAGGCACCCCCTTCCCCCATACCTGACTACACTTCCAGCAAACACATTCCCTTTCTCTTTATCTTTTTATGAACACAACAACATGTAGCCAAGGTAGCCTAGGGAATGCTCAAACACGCAATCACATATTTAATCCAATGCTCAATCCTTATGTGTCAGCACCCTACCCGCAATGTTCTGGGATTATTGGCAAGTGATAACATACCCAGCTGGTGGCATGTGGCTTTTAAAACTATTTACTCTTATCCCAGAGCAAAGGGATCCGAGGGTGGAAGATAGCCTGACACACCAGGTAATTCCATTGTTGAGTCTTGGCGGAGAGTCCTTGAAAATTGTTTTTTCTCTGAATGTTGTGTGCACATATTTGTAGTTTGGATCAAATAACTGTAAATGAAGTATGGTGTTTTCCAGTGCCCTTCTAGGCAGCAGACTGGTTAGATAGGGATAAACAACTGTTAAGAGTGAGTCTAGGCTTTCGGCCCAAAAAAGAATGAAAAAGTTGCCTGCCATGCAGATGGAGAGGCAGTGTGACTAACATGGTTAGAGCAGAGACACTGAGTTTTGGATATATTAAAAAAAAATTGAGGCTGAAACAGGAATATTGAGAGGCTGAAACCAATCTGGGCTACATAGCTGGCTCTCTTCCTTTCCTTCTTCTACTTCTTTTTTTAAATGGCACCTCCAGGTGGTTCTTATGCAATCAAGTTTGGAGCCACTGTGTTAGGGATTGAAAAAAGGAGAGAGAGAGAGAAAAAAAATAACTGGCAAAAATCATTACAAATTCAGGTCAACATTTCAGGCCAGCAGTTGTGGAATTCTAAATGCATCATTTGGCAGCCATGAGCATCTAAATGCTATCTAAAGCCATGAAGTCAGACGATCCCCTAAGCATTAAGTAGAGGTGGTAGGTAAGGATGAGGACTGAGAGGTCCTAGGAGGTGAGAGAGTGGGGGAGATGGAGTTAGGTGAAGAGGAGCAGCTAGCAGGTGAGGCATGGCTCCCTCCAGGTGAGGACAGAGAGCAACTCTGGCCTTGCAGGCCCCCCTTCCCCCCTGTGCTACGAGAAGAAGATGAAGATGATGACGCGTATGGGCGGGCCAAGAATTCTCTGCTCCAGCATCTCTGGGGAAAACACAAAGGGAGAAGGTGCTGGGTTCACCCAGGCTTCTTCTAGGCAACTGCTGGGAAAGCCAGAGAGGAAAGGGCGTTGGAACTCTGGGAAGGGATTGTGAAATGTGGCCCAGCAAGTCAAAGTAGAGAGAAGAGGAACCGCACACAGAAGTATGTGGGCCCATGAATCATAGGTCCCAGAGAACAAGTGTAGTGGGAATGGTTGGTAGGTAAGTCCATAGGAAAGAGTTAGGTTATGCAGGAAGTTTGAGTTATAAATTTAACAGAGAAATGGTTTGGAGTGAAGACATTTTGGGGGGACGGAATACAGAGCTTTGCGAATAGTAGGTAAATGCTCTACCATTGAGCTACACCCTCTGCCCCATGTATAAGTATCTATTGTTCTGGGTATCTAATATCTTCAGTGAAGGTGAGGAAGTGGATGGGTAATTTCAAGGGACAATGTCATCAGCAGGGTAAGGCATAGTCAGATGGCAGAAACTCCCATGGAGAAGGGATTTTAAAGCAGGCACCAATGGCCTAAAAGGAGAGTGGCCACTGTGGCATCCACATCGCACCTTGCCTTTGTATGGGGCAGGTGTATTTTCACAGAAGATAATATTAGAATAGGGAAAGCACACCATGAAGACTGTTAGGAGGCAAAGGCTTGATGACAAAGAGCAGATAAAGGAGAGTTTGGGACACGAAGAACCAGGTGATGTAAGAGTGTGAGGCAGCATGGACTTCATCAGCCCTCTCTCCTTCCGGAGCCGGGCTTCCTAAGGTTGTGTTCCCAAAGCAGGCCACCGGACACTGGGTGAAAAGCAAGAAGGTAGCTCTGCAAATCCCATCCTGGAACACTCAGGTCAGCTCTCGGAGAGCCCTGACTGAATCCCACATTTAGGATCCCATGGTACCAGGAGCCCACAGGGAGCCATACATACACAGCCCCAAACATGAGAGAATAGAGCAGCAGTTCAGATCTTCTGCATATTGGTTATTTACATTATGATTTAAACCAGTGGCAAAATTATAGTTAGGAAGGAGCAGCAAGATAATTTTATGGTTAGGGGGTGGTCACCACAGCACGAGGAACTGTACTAAAGAGTCACAGCATTAGAAAGGTTGAGAACCACTGGTGTAGAGGAATCTCAGACACCAAGCGGGAGACATCGTGGGGTGGTCCAGCAGCAGGAGCCTCCGAGCATCCTGGAGGCAGAGTGATGACCTATATTTCTTTGTGGTGACTTTAATTTGGTCTCAATGAAGTCTAGTGTGGGTGGGCATGGCTCTTTTCAAAGGACGGGAATAGGATGTGCGGAAGGCACACTTTTCAAAGAGGGCTGTGTAGAAATCACTGTACAGTGACATGCTTGGAGAGAATGGAAGGAAATTCAACATTGTAAAACACAGAGGTTGTGCCTTTTAAATGAAGAATAACCAATTAAACGGTTATGTAATATCTCATTTGCCATTGAATTACCTCTGGTTGTATGTACTGTTTCCCTAAAGTTAATCTTTATCCCATTTCTGAAGGAATGAATCAAATCTCATGAAAAGAAATCTGGCCTCTTTATTTAAATGCACAGGAAGAGGAGTCTGGACCAAGAGTCTTCCTGTGGCTTAGGATTTTTTCAGTTTCAGCTTAATAAAGAGGAGCCTGAGGGATGAGAAAAGAGGTCAGGTTTTTTTTTTCTTTTCCATTTGAGGTCCATAAATAGCCTAGAAAGAAATGGCCTGAGGTAGACAATTGTAAAGAAGCAACCCAGAAAAATTCTCTGTTGCTGAGGACAGGTTGTAGCAAGTGTTCATGGCACCAACAACAATGTAGCCATTAACGTGGAAAAAATAAGGGAACATCAGAGATTCTCAAGGGATCAACATGCAGGGTTACACATCTCACTGAGTTGTTCCTAGAGATCATTTACTAGGAAGGCTGAAAGGAAGGAGGACTAATTTAATATAAAGACATGATAGCTGTAACATGTAGATGAGCTATGAGAACAAGGTGCGGGGGTGTGAATTAGGCATCATGAGGGAAATGGATGTTCTGTTTAGTCTTGGAAAGAAGAAGAGAATGTTTTATACCCAGAAGATGTGTAAAAACAAAAAGTGCATTCTGGGAAATAACAGATGTGCTGTGTGGCTCGCTTGGGAGAATGTCAACAATTTTCCTTAGGCAGATAGACTAAGGGGCTGGATTGATGTCTCAGTTGTGAAGTGCCCATATTATTCTTATGAAGGACCCGAGTTTCAGTTCCCAAGACTCATGTTTTCATAACCACCTGTAATTTCAGTTCCTGGGGTTCTGACCTTCTCTTCTGGATGCTATAGGCACCTGTACTCATGTGCACATACCTACATAGATACTCAAATACATATAATTAAAGATAAAATAGATTTAAAAAGAAAAATAGATTGCTGTCAGTTACACACCATGCTCAGAGAATGTTTCCTGAAAGGACAGGGGATGGAGTTTAGACAAAAGGAACCACATGATCTGCTACCTCTTCCCAAGGGAAAGGGAAGCTGGAAGGGGCGGGGTGTTGGTGTGGATGTCTATTATAATATTAAGTGCACACCCCCAAGACTTGGGGTCTGCCCATAGATAGACCCAAGTGATGCTTTGTGACCCTGCCCCCAAGTTATTTCTGATTGGCAAATAAAGATGCCAACAGCCATTCATTGGGCAGAAGAGACATAGGATTCCTGGGTTTGGGGTTAAGGAGAACCACGAGGGGAGAAGAAGGTGGAGGAGAAAGGAGAAGCTGCCATATATTAGATGAGCCATAAAAATGTGGCTCTGAGGGCTGGCCAACTGGAGTTAAGAGCAGCCCAGATGAGACATAGTAAGTAATAACTTGGGGTTATTGATAGGAAAGTAGACTCTAATAGCATAGAGGGTAGAGAGCTGCCCAGATCTAGTGCTGATTAAGGCTTACTGTAAATATAAAGGTTATGTGTGTGTCTTTTATCTGGGAACTGAATGAAAAGGGCAGGGTAGAAACCCTGGGTCAGGATTAAATAATTTCTACAGCAGGCTGGAGGCAGGACAGAAAGAAAGCAGCTTCCATACTCCCCTCTCTCATATCGATGTCTTAAGTGTGCCAAGCACATTACTTGATACATAATGTGTGCTTGAATTGGTATTGAATGAATAAGTGAAAGGAGGAAATGCAAGACTTCTGCACGGGGATGGTGACTGCGGGATCTTGGTGGTAAAAGACACCTGTGCCTCTTTTTTGCTCCTCACCAGATCAGCCAACTCACCCTCCATGGCTTCAGTGTTCACAGCTCATAAATGCGAAGTGCCACTACAAAGACTGTGCAGGGAAGATACACTGAATGGGTTTGTATCACATCGTCAAGGAATGAGTCAGCACACATGTCCCCAAAAGACGGGTTCCTTTGGTTTTTCCAGGACTGACATCTTGAGTGACTTCCAAAGTAGTTTCCTGGAGTGGCAGCCGCAGGCTCCAGATGGCAGTGGACTGAGGAGTAAAGGGAAGGAAAGTGAGGGTAGACAGCCTTTCAATAGTTTTCTTGGCTATGAAGGAAAGAGAGGGAGGAAAGAGCTTGAAGGGAGTGTATGTCTGAAGGGTGGCAGATTTATAAACTTGAGAATCAGGAGAGAGGGTAAATCCAGATACAGTAACAGAGAGAGGCTTAAATATAGAGAGTTAAAATTTAGAGACAATTCTTGTTTTTTTTCTTTTTTTTTTTTTTTTTTTGGTTTTTCGAGACAGGGTTTCTCTGTCTAGCCCTGGCTGTCCTGGAACTCACTCTGTAGACCAGGCTGGCCTCGAACTCAGAAATCCGCCTGCCTCTGCCTCTCGAGTGCTGGGATTAAAGGCGTGCGCCACCACGCCCGGCTTGTTGTTTGTTTTTTAAGAGTGATGGATTGGAGAGTGTAGGTCCCTAGGGTCCCTGTGCTGCCACTGGTGACACTCGGATAGGTGAGATTCACTGAAATGTTTCATTCAGCAATACAGTTCTATAAGTTGAAGTGTTGTAAGTTCAGTGACACACACTTAAAAACAACACTCTTCCCAAGGCACACTTCGCCTTGCATGTAGCTTAGGTTTTAGATTCGTTTCTTGCATCCCTATTATCTCTTAAGAATGAAAGAGATTAGCACACAAGAAAGAATGTTACTGATGTGAGAAGTGAAGCAATGTGAAAGCCGTCTTCCTGATCATTGCTAAGCACATTGATATTCCTGACCTACAGACCAGGCATGTTTTCCATATTTTGTATATATTACCCCGGAGTATGAAATGTTAGCACGAGGGGAAGCAAAATTAAATTAGTTCCTTATCTAAGGCTTTTAGATGCTCTGGCACAAACCCCTCAAAGGCAACACACTGATCATTTCCCCGTGGATGGTGAAATTACAGTTTGCATAATTATTTCCTCATGATTTAATTGAAAACATTGATGATTAAGCACACGGATGCCGGAGACTCTAATGCAGGGCAACACGTTTCCACCCTTTTATCTCTGCAGCAGTCTCAGCCTGTAGAGCTTAAACAGACATGTTTGTGGAGGACAGGTTGAGTTTGGATGTGAGCGTCGGCCACTGTGTGCTGTATTTCAGGACTTCATCCCTGGCTTCTGAAGTGGATGCTCAGGTCCTGGGGAGAGAAGAGGTTAGCCATTTCCCTCTCCCAGGGATCACTTCTTAATTCTATCATTCAGTGTCACCCTACAGGCTCTGGCAGTTACCCTCAGTTTTCCAGCCCCCAGTCTGGAAGTCCTCAGGCTTCCTATTACCGGGGACTTATGAATACCTCAGCTCTCCCTTCTGGCCCATGTTGCCACCCACTGCTGAACTCTTATAGGCACAGCCGTTTACATACTAGGAACCTGCTGGCTATCCTTGGTACTGTGTCTTTTTTCTTCTGTTATCTGAGCATGTCCTCTCTCCTGACCTCCAGCTTTCTGTTGTTCTAACTCATTGCTCTAATTCATGCTTCTGCTTCCCACTTCCTCTTCCCCAGGCAAGGGAGAAACTCTAGAAACATCCAAGGCCCTTCCCTTCCAGTTTGGTCCAGTCTTGCCTCCGGAGTCTTTTCTCCTGTCTCTTCTAGCCTTACAACCAGATTTCTGGCGAAGATACAGCTCTCTGCCTCTGCTCTCTGCCAGTGCTTGCCTGTACTGTCCTTGCCCTGAGCCTTCTCCGACTCTCATGAATCAATGCTCCCTTCCCTTTGATGACTTTCCAGCCAGCCTCTCTCATTAGTGAGAGACAGAAGTAATTTCACTGGCCTATCCTTCCTGTGGTGTAGATTAGGGCTTTGGCTTTGGCAACTTTCACAGTAAGAGTTTGGGCAACTGAAGGCCAGGGAGATAGGTCTTACTCAAGCTTGTGTCCTGGTGTCTAGCAAGAATACCTTTTTAAATATATATCCTGGCTAGATTTATGCCAGTGTGACACAAGCTATTGTCATCTAAAAGGAGGGAACCTCAATTGAGAAATATCTCTATAAGATCCAGTTGTAGGGCATTTCTTAATTAGTGATTGATGGGGGTGGGCCTAGCCCATTGTTGGTGGAATCATCCTTACGATGGTGGTCCTAGGTTCTTTCTGTAGTATGCTGAGCAAGCCACAGGGAGCAAGCCAGTAAATAGCACACCTCCCTGGCTTCTGCATTAGCGTGTGCCTCCAGGTTCCTGCCCTGTTTGAGTTCCTGTCCCGACTTCCTTCAATGATAGACTACAATGTGGAAGTATAAACCAAATAAACCCTCCCCTCCCCATCTTGCTTTTTGGTCATGATGCTTCATTGCAGCAATAGAAAACCTACCTAAGACAATATGCATGTGTTAAGTGGAACTTTTCCTTGTCTTTCTTTACCAATTAACACTGCCCCTTTCATCTTCATACATTCCCAGTAGAATAGAACACCTTTCCTTTGTCTTTCACACATACTGTGATGATGGTGATGATGATTGTTTATAATTGTTGAGTACTTTCCAAAGATCAGAGACTGTGTTCTAAATCAACCCCCATACTTAGTTTTCTATTGCTGTGCATATGTGATGGTTAGAGGACAACCTGAGGGAGTCCATTCTCTCCCACTTCGTGGATGGCATAAACTCCTGTCATCGGGCTTGAAGACAAGCCCTTCAATGCACTGAGCCATCTCTCTGGCCCTTGGAAGTTTAATTAGAGATGTTAAGTTGTCAAATTAATAGACAAGTGAAAATAGAGAAAGAAAGAAGATGATGAAGAGGGGCTTGCATCAAAGAAATATGGCTTGACACCTCACAACAGCATTCTGTCCTTTAAAGAAAATGAATGGAAACATGTTGGCATCTGAGAGTTTGTAGCAGGGAACCTCTCAAGTATTGGAAACTGCTAGTTATTAAACTACTTCGTGTCATAATGGGCATCGAGTAAAGGACCAGGGGAATCTTCCTTTTCCAAATGTACAACTCCACCATCTCCACTCATTAGATTTCTTTTGGTTAAAAGGTAACCTGGCCTTGGGGTTCAGTGAATTAATTTCTTTCTTAATATAAATTGCAGGGCTTGGAAGATAACCTCAATTCCTAATTCCAGAGAAGATAACACTGGGACACCACTGAGAATTTGAACTGAGACTGGAAGAAGTGATAGATGGCTGATTCTTGTGTTCTATCTGATCAGCATCTTTAGAGATGGGTGCTATCTCAGAGAAGGCACACAGCTTGTTTCAAGTTGCACTCAATTGACAGAGTCAGAGTCAGGATTAGAATGTAGGGCATTCTGGTTCCAAAGTCTATGTTTTAGTCTTTTGGGAAACAAGGAAGCTGGTGAGTAGAAGGTCAGAGACTGTATGAGAAGAGAATGGGCAGGGAAAAAGAATATTTCTATAGGGAGTGATAGCTTATTGGGTACTAACTCAGGTAAGATGCCAGATTAGAAGATGCTGCCATGTGATGCAATAATGAGACGCCAGGATTAGAAATAATAGACTGTATTCTTCCAAAGAGAGCAGGGAAGGGCACTGAAAATATGCAAAGCATTAGGATTCTCTAAGGGAGTAGAACTGAAAGAATGAAAGATTGTCTTATGAGATATAGTCTGGTGGTCCAACAATGGCTATCTTAACACAGGAAAAGCTGAGAACCCAGTATCTGCTCAGTCCACAGGCAGGAGTGTTCCCTGAGAGCCACTGGTCTTCAGTCCACTTTGCAAGCCCAGAGAAAGTAGGTTCTGATACAAGGCAAGAAATGCAATACCAGTGTCAGTGGTGGCAGCATGGTGGCAACATCAACGCAGATGATCTTACCAGCCAGACAAAAAAGGCAGTGAGGCAAAAAGCAAAGCTTCTCTCTCAGACATCCTTTTTATGGGTGTTGTCACAAGAAAGTATTGCTCACATAGTCTGGGGCTTCACAATTCAAGCCACCTGCTCAAGAGAATTTCTCATAGATGTGTCTATCAGCTCATCTCTTAGTTGATTCTAGGTTGGTAACTCAGATTAACAATCATAGGGTATTACATACAGCACAGCTGAAAAGTGTATGCAGATCCTATTGGAAAACAAAAATAGTTAGCCAAGCCGATGATAATTCTAGCTATCCTGCACTCTGAGGGGAATGGGAAGCAAAAGCTTTATGTGAACTTTAAGCCACTTGGCCCCAGTGTAAAAAAAATGGCAGACTGGTCTACATAGTGAGTTCCAGGACAGCCAGGGCTATACAGAGAAACCTGTCTCGACAAAACAAAACAAACAAACAAACAAAGAAATTGGCAGACTTATGTATAGGAAAAGTCATACCTCTTGTAAGTCTTAATTCATTGACAAGTTTTGGTGAGACGGTGACACCTTTGGTGAGTCAGGTCAATAATGGAGAAGCACTCCATTTTGACACTCCTCCTGGCTTGGCAGCCTGTGATTGGATGCCACCTTGAGAGTAAACCTAACTGAAATATAGCTTCCCCATGTGCCTGAGGACCATCACAAGCAAGGGAGCATGAAGTCAGCCTGTCCCAGGTGGTGGGCAAGAGGGTTAAGATCACAAGGGAAGGAAATCATGAAGAGTGTGACAGCCAGGTGTTGACAAACTCGAAAGGACATGCATCAGGCGATTTGGTTTAAGTACTGAAGTGTACAGGGCGAGGTAACCACACCCTCTGTAGTAGACTCTGCTTCCATCAGCTGAGAATAATTTTGGTGTTTGATGGCAAGGAGCTTGAATTAAGCAGTAGATGAAAATCCATGGTCATCTATTTGTTATGGGTTCATTGCGATAAACAATGAGGTCTTTGAAGCTCCAGCAAGCCAGGTGACATCCTCAGGGGCATCCTACATCAAGGCGTTTAGTGATTAGAGGGTTTTGGCAGTGGAGACACATCCTCCAAAAAGACTTTAGTACTGTGTTGTCCTAACACATTTTGGATATACCCCTAGCCAGAACATTAGCCACTTCAGAGTATATGAACTGGGAATCTTAGACAATGAGAGAACTTGCCCAAATCATAGCCTATAAGGCCAAGTGTAGCCACCAGGGATCCCCTGGTGTGCTCAAAGAAGGGGGTTACCACAGTGGTGACAGTGCTGGTGGCTACTGAACACTTGTGCATCTACCTTGAACACTCCAGGTTTGGGGGGACCCAGAAAGAGATTGCTCCAATACTTCATATTTTACATTTTTTTCCAATTAAGATTTAGTTACTGTACAAGTAATTGGCTCCATTATGAGATTTCCACATGTATCCATCATTGTAAATTTAGAGCTATAATGAGAGAGGTTTTCTGATTCTTATAGTTTAGTTGTTGATTTTATTTATTTTTTCTGGTTGGTTGGTGTAGTGGTTTGAATATGCTTGGCCTATAGGGAGTGGTACTGTTAGGAAGTATGGCCTTGTTGGAGAAAGTGTTATTGTGGGGGTGGGTTTTGGAGGTCTTCTCCTATTCTCAGGCTCCACCCATTGCAGAAGAAACCCTCCTCCTAGCTGCCCGTGAGACAATCTTCTCCTGACTGCCTTTGGATCAAGATGTAGAACTCTCAGTTCCTCCTCCAGCACCATGTCTGCCTGGATGCTGCCATGCTTCCTGCCATGATGATAGTGTACTGAACCTCTGAACCTGTAAGCCAGTCCAATTAAATGTTGCCCCATTTAAGAGTTGCCTTGGTCATGGTGTCTCTTCTCAGCAATAGAAACCCTAACTAAGACAGTTAGATTATGATTTGTTCTTTTTTTTTCTAACTTTTTATTTGCTGGCTTACTGTGATGAACAATGAATGAGATGGATTATTTTCTAATTTTTTTCTTCTGTTTTTATTAAAGTTATTGTTTCTTATACGTTCTTGACTAAGGCTACCTTTTTACTTTGTGTTTGCTTAAGTATTTTCTGCATGTCAGGCTTGGCAGCCATCAATTGCTTTAGTTTGTGCTTGCCTTAAAATTTCCATATTTCTCCATCTTCTTTAAAATTCAGCATTGTTGGATATAGGAAATTTGACTGGCAGCTGTTTACATTTACAACTTGGTATATACTGTACTGTGCTTTCTTAGACGTTAGGGTTTCTGTTTAAAATTGTGACATTGTTCCAATGTGCTTGCTTTTTTCAGTAGGTTAATGTTTTTTCTCTTACAATCTTTTTCTTTTCTCTTTATGTATTGTGTGTGCCTGTGTGTGTACATACATGTGGTATATGCTTATCTGTGTGTATTGGTCAGAGTTTGACTGTGAGTGTCTTCTATCATTTTTCCCTTAGTTTTTGAGACAGAGTCTCTTACTGAACTGGGAGCTCATTGTTTTGGCTGGGCTGATTGTCAAAGAAGTTCCCAAGGACCCACCTATCCCTCCTGGACCCCTACACTATGCTTATACATGTGAGTGGATGCTCTTAGCTTTTACATGGAAGCTGGGGATCTGAACATGAGTCTTCACACTTTTCAAGGAGCTGAGAGTTCTGCATCTTGATCTGAAGGCAGCCAGGAGAAGACTGTCTTCCAGACAGTTAGAAGGAGGGCCTCAAAACCCACCCCCACAATGATACACTTCCTCTAACAAGGTCACACGTACTCCAACAAGGCCATACCTCCAAATAGCACTACTTGAGGGCCAAGCATATTCAAACCACCACAGTGCATGAATATGTGTGTAGGTCAGGAGACAAATCACAGGTGTTAGTTCAATCTTCTTCTACCATGTGGGTCCTGGGGATCAAACTCAGGTCATCAGTTTTGTTGGTAAGCATACACTGAGCCATCTTGCTGACCCAAGATGAGTTAATCATATCGTAAAGTTTTGAAAAGTCAGTCGTGTCTTTTTTCCCCCTTATTCCCATATAAATTTAATATTACCTTAACCTTTATTAAAGGGGATTTGAAGTGGAAATTTCTGGCTTCTTTGGAAACTCAGTTGTGTCATGTAATGTTTTTCTGGAAAATGTCTTATGAATGGATATTTTTGTTGAAGTAGACATATGGGAAGATGTTTGGCTAAGAACAGACACATGGTGTTTTTCTGGAAGCAGCCTGGAAAGAGGGCATGTGGTATTTTGCTAAAGTGGACTCTTGGGAGAACATGTGATGTTTGAAAAGGGTATAAATATAACCCAACAAACAGTAGATGACACTTTGTGGTATTGGTTCATCTTGCCACTCTTTGCTGGTCTTTGTTTGTCCTGACTTCATAGAGAGAAATGCCACCAAAGAGCTTCTGGTTGTGTTCCAGCAGCTTCTTGGCCATTTCTGCAGACTCAGACTGTTTGGCAGAGCCTGGTGGTTTCTTCTGGAACAACTGCCATTGCTGATTCGTGAATGGTGTTTATGAGTGGATAGAGCTACTGCTACTGATTTATGTCTCCCTTTTCATCTTTGATTTTGTTAATTTGGATACTGCCTCTGGGCCCTTTAGTTAGTTTGGCTAGGGGCTTATCTATCTTGTTGACTCTCTCAAAGAACCAGCTTTGGTTTTGTTGATTCTTTGTATTGTTCTCTTTGTTTCTATTTGGTTGATTTCAGTCCTGAGTTTGACTATTTCCTGCTATCTATTCTTCTTGGTTATGCTTGCTTCATTTTAATCTTGAGCTCTCAGGTGTGCTGTTAAGTTGCTAGGGTAAGATCTCTCCAGTTTCTTTACTCATTGGCACAGGGGGAAATTTCTTAAACAGAACTCTAATGGTTCATGCACTAAAATCAAGAGTTGATAAATGGTACCTCTGAAACTGGAAAGCTTCTGTAAGCCAAAGGGCATGGACAATAAGACAAATCAGCAACCTACAGATTGGGAAAAAAAAATTTTCACTAACCCCACATCTGATAGAGGGCTAATATCCAAAATATATAAAGAACTCAAGAAGCTAGCTACCAAAACCACACACAACCTAATCAAAAAATGAGTTATAGAACTAAACTGAGAATTCACAACAGACGAATCTCGAACGGCTGAGAAGCACCTAAAAAATGTTCAAAGTCCTTAGTGATCAGAGAAATGCAAATCAAAATGACCTTGACATTTCACCTCACACCAATCAGAATGGCTAAGATTAAAACCTCAGGTGACAACACATGTTGGTGAAGATGTGGAGAAAGAACATTCCTCCACTGCTGGTGGAATTACAAACTGGTACAACCACTCTGGAAATCAATCTGGAGGTTCCTCAGAAAATTGGAAACTATTTCTAAACAGGTTTATACCCTCCTTTGCCCTATTAACTTTTCCTTTCCATTACCTTTGGTGGATGGTGGGCTAGAGGGGAGGTTAAAGCGTTTAAGTATACATAATAAAGTAACGTTTTGATAAATAAGCCTCAGGGATTCCTATGTAGTAGTATTTCAAATAACTAAAAATTTTAAATCCACAAAACATCTAATCAATAAAGAACTTTCCAAATAGTTCTTAGAAAAAGATACATATTTAGAAGACTGTAAATGGCCAGGGATATGGAGAATAACTCTACATTAAGATCTGTCTCACTTTGGTCAGTATGGCTCCCATGAATAAGCAGATGAGGACAAGTGTGGTCAAGTGTGTGAGAAGAGCTACTGGAGGGGAGGTAGCTGATGCAGCCTCTATGGCCAATGTGGAATTTCCATTTGATTCATATGTACCATTCTGGGGAACCTTCTTTGAAGAAGCTAAGTTAGTATTCACAGAGATAGTACTAATCACAATAGCCAAAATATAAAACTAGGCCACGAGCCCAAGAACAAATGAGTGGATAAAGAAAATGTGGTACGTACACACAGCAGTTTTGTTCAGCTTTAAATAAGAGTGAAATGATTGCTTTTACAGGAAAAGGAGTGGAACTATAAATACATGAACATGTGTGTGTACGTATGTATGCATTTATGTGTATGTATGTGTGTTTATGTGTGTGTGTATACATGTGTATATGTGTGTATGTGTATTTATGTGTGTGTATGTGCATGAGTGTGTATGTGTATGTGTGTGTACGTGTATATGTGTTAATGTGTGTGTATGTGTGTGTATCTATGTGAATGTGTGTGTGTGTGTGTGTGTGTGTGTGTGTATGTGTGACATAAAGGTAGAAGTGGGATTATAAGAAGGGAAAGGAGGGTCTAAAGGGAGGAGCAGGGTATCAAGAGAGGGTAATTGAGGAAACAGATATTTATATGCCTATATATTTATATTTATATTTATGTCTCTTTTGTGTATTTATGTTAATACAAAAGTAGAGAATTAACTATTTGGGGGAAAGGGGCTTGCAGGATGGGAAAAAGGAGGTATGAGGGAGGGCAGCTTGATGGGAGAATGCTCATTTGATGAAAAGTTATATATTTGTGAAATGTCACTATAAAGCCCATTTGTCTTATTACTTTTTTTGCTGTGGAGGGACACCCTGATCAAGGCAGCTTATAGAGGAAAGTGCTTACTGGGGTTTAATGTGACAGAGGGTTAGTCTATGACCATTATGGTAAGGAGCATGGCTGCAGGAAGGCAGGCATGGTGCTGGAGCAGTAACTGAGAGCTTACATCCTTCATGTGCAAGCACAAGGGGGAGAGTGCTATGGAGAGAGATAACTGTGAATGGAACATGCTTCTGAAACCTTAAAGGCCACATATCCCTAGTGGCACACCTCCTCCAACATGTCTACACTTTATAATCCTTCCCAAACAGTTCCACTAAACGGATTCCAAATGTGCAAACGAGCCTGGGGGGGGGGTGTCATTAGTTTGTCTTTCAAACTACCACACCATTTAGTATACTAATATCACTGTTGTTACCTGTACCAGTGACTCATCTTCCTTCCCCCATCCGACTGCTCCTTTTCACCGACTCTGGAAAAAACTCTGAAGCTCTGTCATGCTACTCAAGTCCAGTGAAAGAATTAGGTTCCCACATTTTGTTTTGGTGTGGATCCAAGCTACATGCCAAGAATGATGCTGAGCTATTCTCTCAGATTGAGTATTTTAATTAACAATGTTTTCTGCAAATACAATTAGGCACGTTAATAAGACACGAAGTGAAACACAAGCCAAGCTGAAATCTCAGAAAGGTTTTGCTAATAACTTCATTAAACATATATGAGGAAGTGAGTCAACCAATTCAGCTGAAAGAAAATCCAGTCGACAATGGGCAGGAACGCAAGGGAACACCACATGAGAAGTATAGTTCTGAAGATGAGAATTACTGGCTTTGGCTTGGTTGAGTGCCATTATAAAGAATTAATGAGATTTTGTTTGTTCATTAATTTTTTCTCTATCACACTTTTATAAGACAATGGAACAGGATGTGGAAAAAGACCAACCCCCTGGTCATCAGAAGTCTAAAAAGCTAACCTTAATCAGGAATTTTCAAGACAACCGTAGGCTGTTTGACAGTTTGAGAAAATCATTTACTCATATTTTTATTTAAACAACCTCTTTCTCTCTCTCCCTTCTTCTTCTTCTTCTTCTTTTTTTTCACCCAAAGTGTTAAGAACTAAACTGAAGTCTTTATGCAAGAAAGGTAAATGTCCTACCACTGAGATATGGTCCCAGGCTCCAAATTTCTGTTTTTTTAAAATGTATAGTCAGAGTGTATAAAACTAACTGCACAGTTTAATGAAAAGTAGAATAAATGATTCCATAATCGTGCTTAAGCTTAAGAAATAGAAACATTATAAAAACTTAGAAGTCTTCCAGGAACCTTCTCCTAATTATCCCACTCCCCAGTGGTAAGCACCCTAAAATTTGAAAACACCCATTGTTTTCTGTGGTTATTTTCTTGTTGTATGTTTATCTGCACATTTTTGAAAACTGCAAGTCCCTACGTGAGTCTGTTTATTATATATAAAATCTTTCTATCCAAGACTATAGAACATCTTAGCTTGCTTAGGCCTTTTATAAATTTGTGTAACCAAGTTTTATATTTATTATGTAAAGGGTTTTATGTTTTTTGTTTACCTTCTCCCCAAGTTGTGTATCTTTTGTTAAAAAAAAGAAAGTCTTAAATGTATCTTTTAAAACTGTGATTTCTGATTGTGTGTTAAGAGTGTAGAGCAACCCAACTGTCATTTTCATGTAAACTTCATAAATATCAATTGCTAAACTTTGTTAATTAACCTAAAAAGTAACAGAAATTAAGTATGTATTTGTAGATGTCCTATTTCATAAATATTGGCATGTTTCTTCCTTTCAAATCCTCACTATACATTATTTTTGGATATATTTTATTTATTTATTTTATTGAAAATAGATATTTTTCATAGAATATATTCTGATTACATTTTCCTCTCCCCCACTCCTCCCCAATCCTCCCTGACTGCCTTCCTGCCCTCCCAAATTCACACCTGTTCTCTCTTGCACTAGAAAACAGGCATCTGAATTCATGATAACAAACCAGAGTAAATATTTTGCAAAATTTTGCATGTTTTTCCTATTGTACAGACTAAATGTTTCATAAATTGTTCAGCAAAAGTATTTAATAGATAGCTGTTGTGTTTGGTGCCATACAATTGCCAGCAGATATGCAGAAATCCTTCCTTTCAGGAAAGAAGTTTGCCCTTGTCTGTTTTCTATGCATTTTATTAAGTTAGAAACAAAGTTTCATTTTAATAAGTTAGAAACTTTGTTTCTAGCTTGCTGAGGTTACCTTTTTTTTTTTTCCCTAAAAAATCATGAATGAACAGGGATATTTAAAATTCTTTCCTTATATGTACACTGAAATAAATCAGTGCCCAATTTCATGCTGAAATTTCACCCCTGAGATTGCTGTGCATTAATATGCTACCATTGAGGCTTCGTGGTCTGACATTTTCCTTAGGATGTTTATGTATGTATCCCTGGGTGGGCCCAGCTTGGATGATGTATTCCCTTCTCATGATGCCTTCTGATTTGAATGTGGAATTATAGTAGTCTCTTAATTTGAATTGAAGAATATTTCTTTTTCTATTCTCTTGCAAGAGTTTACAATGGTCTATGCTGAATTGTAAATATTGTCGATGTGAATGTTTGCTAGAATTGGCATTTTAAATTCACTGAGTCTGATTTTCTTCATAGGAGGGGGTTCAAAGGATTTTTTAATTAAACCTATTTAATGCCTATAGGACCATCTAGATTATTTTCATTTCTTCAGTTATCACATATTGATACATTTCAAGTGATGTTCACATTTGTAAAAAAATGTTTTTAATAGCCTTTTGGTATATTTATATTCCCTGTTTCAGACTAGAAATCATCTGTATCTCTAAGAATTGAATTGTATTTGGTGCAGAATATTATTTGGAGACCATAATCAGTGGTCAAGTAGTGTTACTGCTACTAAATTATTATTGCCTTGAGGTGATTTTTAAAGACACAGCTAAGAAAAATTGATATTTGAAAATATAATAAAAGTAGGAGACATATTGATAATCTCTTTTATTTCTTTTCCTATTCACGTACCTTTATTTATTTTAACCCAAATTGGAAGTAACTAAGGTTTCCATCGTAGCTAAGTGAATGAACACTGTGCAGTATACATGTTTTGGAGCTGCTGTCCACCCATACAAAGTGCTTTAGATGGACCTAAGTGAAAAGCCAGTTTGAAGACTCCACAGTCTGTATAATTGTAACTATACATCATTTGGGGGGAAGCAAAAATACAGAGACAGTAGAAGATCAGGAGTTTCCTGAGAGTGAAAGTGGAAAAAAGGGGATGCGTAGGTGAAAGACAGTGAGTTTCTAGGTGGTGAGGCAATTCTATACGGAAGGGCTAGACAAACATGACTATGACTTATGAAAGCCTGCAAAACAAAGACGGCCACTCTAATGTAAACTGGATATAGTGAATAAATAGAACTACAAAGAGGAACGGAGCCGGGAAGGATAAGGGCACAGAATGGGGGTGTGCACCTCTCCATGTTAGCTGTTCAATTGCCTTGTAGATGTAACCTTATCCTATAAACTGTAATTCCATTAGTTATTAAAAAGTAATGCTGAGCCAGGCGTGGTGGCGCATGCCTTTAATCCCAGCACTTGGGAGGCAGAGGCAGGCAGATTTCTGAGTTCGAGGCCAGCCTGGTCTACAAAGTGAGTTCCAGGACAGCCAGGGCTATACAGAGAAACCCTGTCTCGAAAAAACAAACACAAACAAACAAAACAAAAAACAAACAACAAACAAACAGTAATGTTGAGCAGTGGTGGCACATGCCTTTAATCCCAGCTCTTGGGTGGCAGAGACAGGTGGATTTCTGAGTTCAAGGCCACCCTGGTCTATGTAGAGAAACCCTGTCTTAAAACTCTCCCTCCTGGCCCTTAGTTCTGTGATGGTTATATGCCCCAGTATAGGGGAATGCCAGGGCTAAGAAGCAGGAGGGGGTGGGTTGGTGAGCAGGGGGAGGAGGGAAGGGATAGGGTGTTTTTGGAGGGGAAACTAGGAAAGGGGATATTTGAAATGTAAATAAAGAAAATATCTAATTAGATATTTTCTAAAAAAAAAAGGTTAAAAAACCCCCAAATTCCTCCTCCCCAAAAAAGAGACCAGAAAATCTTGTTTTTAATTCCAAAGGTAATGTGTATGCCTTTATGTAAGTGATTAAAAATAAAGTCATATATGGAAAGCATTAAAATTTTATTATATTTTACTTTGCTACTCTTCTTGACTTTAATACAATATCATATACAAAATGAGGTTCAGTTTATAAACAATAGAACATATTTTACTAAAATTTCATCCACTAGCATTTAACTTCCCTTGTCCATAGAAGGTAGCAGATTAAATGCCTTCTTTGAAATGTCAACCATGGGTCTCCAGTGGAGAAGTTAGAGAAAAGACTGAAGGAGCTGAAAGGGTTTGCAACCCCAGAGGAAGAACAACAATATCAACCAACTAGACCACAAAGAGCTCCCAGGGACTAAACCACCAACCAAGGAGTAACATGGAGGGAGGGACCCATGGCAGCTGCATATGTAGCAGAGGATGGTCTTGTTGGGCATCAATGGGAAGAGAGGCCCTTAGTCCTCTGAAAGCTCGATGTCCCAGCATAGGAGAATGTGACGGTGGGAAGGCAGGAGTGGGTGGGTGGGTGAACACACTCACAGAAGTGGGTGGCTGGGGGAGGATGGGGTAGGGGGTTTCTGGGGGTAGGGGGAACCAAGAAAAGGATAACATTTGAAATATAAATAAAGAAAACATCCATTTAAAAAAAAAGTCTCTGAACCATATTTTCTAATGTTTTGGTCTTAGCCATCTTACCTTATGAAATTATATCTGTGATGATCTTGTATATAAAAAATATTATTTTACCTATAGTCTTTTCAGGAGTGTAGATGTCTCTTTGAAGTGTGATAGCAAGAATTAGCTTCATAGATTTGTGCAGAAACACAACTATGACATGTGACATCGGGATGGCAAAACATGCGACATTAACACCACCAGTGTGTAGACCTTCACAGACTTCTTGAAGCCTAGTTGATTGGTGCTCCATTTATACTACTTGAAAACTGTGGTCTACAAAATACATACGTGGCAGGAAAACCAGAAGTAATGCTAGAAAATATATGCATGGCTCTTAACGAATTGTATTTAATCTCTTGCCCTGGGGATAGTATGATGGGCCAGGTCTTCAGTCAACAGACTCATTCGCACACACCTTTCCAACTACTATGCAAGGACTAGGTTGGAAGGTGGCGAATAGCTCATATATGAGGTCACGTTCTGAAATTTAACAACATGGCGTTTATGCGATGATGGTTCTGTGGCACAGCTACTGCTCCAAGATCACCTTCAGCACTCTGCAGGGCCAGCGGGCCATTGCATCTCTGTGCACAAGATTTTAGGGTAGAAAACACGCATCTTTATGACAAGAATAATGAGATTTCCGATTAACAAAGACAGGAAGCCATATTTCTTCCTCATTGTCTTTTCTTCTCGGCCTTCTGCTTTCATGGACTTAGAAGAAAGCACACATATGGAAACTCCAGACAAAGGCTTGGGAAACTCTTTCAGGAACAGCTTTCCTGTGTTATAGTTACCCGACTGTCCCCGTTAATTTATTTTATTAGCTCCATTCCACAAGAAGGAGGGGCTGGTGTTCTTTTCACTAGCATGATACAATTTCATACAGATAAGAACTGGAATGTTTTGATGCCATTGGCATATTTTTATACTGAGTATCCCAGCTTGGCATAGGTGAAGGTGTTGTATGATGCTTTCTGTAAGCACATGGTTTTCCTCCTGGCCCCAAGCTACCGGAAATGATGACTGTGAGACTCAGCCAGCCCATATAGATAGGCATGATTTCAGACTGGCTCATAATTTAATATCCCATTTATTCTAATCTAAATTCTTCCAAGTGCTAGTTCCCTCTGCTCAGCTTTCATGTGCCTGTCTCCATCAGTGTTCTCGAGGTTCAGCTCTGCCTGCTGGATGTTCCCCATTCTATTCTAACCCTTCTTACATGTCATAGGCTTTTATTTTTGACAGGTGCTTTATCCATACAGTACACAAGCGAGTCTCTCTACATGAAGTCTTTCTTACTGAATGAAGAATGTTGTCATTCCTGGCTATTGTGGGGCAGATATACAAGAGAGTATACCTGTGCTCTAACATGGGTCAGGGATCATGTGAGTCAAACTGATACTTTCAATTCCAATTTAATATCCAGGGTTGATTAATCTTTAAAAAAAAGTATTACCATGAGAATTTTGTGAAAATATTAACATAAGGCCTTATTTGCTTTATCCTGTAGAATGTATTAGTTGGTTTCAAAAATAATAACAGCAATATTCTATTGAAAATGAGACTACTGAATAAAATTTGTCTTTTACAACTTGATTCCTATCTCTAGAATACATCCCACTAGATAATTATTATTAAAACACACTATGAATACTCTTCTTTCTCTAATCATCTTTTGGTTATGTAAATTTGTTGCACAACCAACTTAATACACATCAAATTCATTTGTTTTATTCATTATCATTTTCTTTTTTCTTTTTTCTTAGATATTTTCTTTATTTACATTTCAAATGTTATCCTTTTTCCTGGTTTTCCCTCTGAAAACCCCTTCCCTTCCCCTTCCCCTGCTCACCAATCCACCCACTCCCACTTCTGGGCCCTGACATTCCCCTACACTGGGGCATAGAGCCTTCAGAGGACCAAGGGCCTCTCATGATTATTTTCTAGTTTTTAAAAACTTTAATATGTATCTTTGAGAATATAAAATAATATGATTAAAGTGTTAAGCCATAAAATAACTTATGTTGAAATAAATCTTGTTTCTAGTACTATCACTTCCTTCATCAATTGCCTTATTTTTTAGTAAAGCACATATGTGTAGATGTATGTTTAATATGTGTATATGAGCAGAGTTGTATTTGCATTTTTTAAAAATTCACCAAATCACAGACATGATATCTTTTTGTTGAGTTAATTTCCCAGTGAAATACTTGTTGGTTATCACATTACTAATTCAATATCTCTTCCAGCTGCTACCTTAAGCAGTTTAGAGGTATGGAACTCTGAATATATGCCCATATTCTTAACTGCATTTTTGTTCTAAAGCCAAGTTTTAATTATCCTTTGCTGTGCTCCAACTTCCTCGTGTTTTATTTTGAGCTGAACTCTTTGGAGTTGAGAAACACTTGCCTGTTACACTGTATGAGATCTTGAAACTGTGGACTCTGCTTTCTCTGTTTCTCATGAAAAGATCAAATATTCTGAACTCATTTCAGCCCTCTGGCTCCTTGTTGGAAGCAGCCAGCTGTAACAAAAACACACAACTAACATTTTGTTTCCTGAACTCTTCACTAAGGCACATACATTCACTTGACAGGTGATCTGCCTTCCAGGTTACTATAGTGACAGCTTTACCCAATGCTTCTCATTGTGTAAAATGGATGACCATTTCAGTCTCTGAGTATGGCCTCTCTTTTCCTGACCCACAGACCTCCAAGCCAGTGCCATATCTTCTGGATTTTTGTTGCAGCAGAATCCCACTCCTGGGACCAATTTTTGTGCCCACCAAAGTCGACCTACGTTATATGAAAGGACCACATTCTTTCACAAATTTGATGGTTTAAACACACTGTCACGGGTTCGTTCAAGGTCAACAGAGACCATGTTCATCATTTTTTCCATGCTAGGAACTTCTCTGATCATAGCTAAGGAAAAACTAAGGATGGTCCTGGTCATTTGCCTAAGTGACATGAACTTATCTTTATTCCTTCTTTTCCTTACTGTATAATGCAAGAAGTGGATATCATAAACCTTGTTTCCTAAATTACTAAGTCAGCTGACTACTTGGTTTGCTAGTGGGAGGCACTGGAGGAAAATCAGGGCAAAATTTTAAGATTGGAAGTGATGGGGCCAAGTGTAGTACAGCAGCAGTTGGACCAGGCTTGACAAATCTGAGGCTTTCCCTCCGCCCCTCCAGTTGTCCTCAGGGTTACTTTCCAAGTCCCACTTGAGTGGGTCTTTTGGTGGTGTTGAGTATTTGTCAACTTTTTTTTTTAAAGATGAAGGACAATTTTATTAGCTGTTAAAAGAGAAAAACCCCTGCAAGGCAGGCAGATTGTAAATTTCACCAGCTTCCAGGAAGATGGGAATGGAGGACAGAAGAAAAGAAATCTATTTAAGTGGACATTGAGATCAGACACATGGCAGGCAAGCAGCCATGTGGTGGGAGGGGAAACTTCAGAGAAAGAGGAAAGAGCCAAAAGCACCCAAGAAAGCATCCCGAGGAGGTTCTAACCAGTGTCTGGAAGAGAGTCAGAAGCATTTTAAGTTGTTGGTTTGGGTTTTCAGGGTGAGTTTGGGAGTTTCAGTAACTCAACCCTACTGCCATCACTCACCTTGAGGAAGTCCTTGGAGAGGCCTCACATTTTTTTGTGTGTGTGTGTGTGAGATCCTGGGTCATAGAGTTTGGGTGAATTTAGACTGTGATCCTCAGAGGCTGTGAAATCTCAGGAGAGGCTAGATTTCCTCTCTGTACCAATGCCAGGTACAGGCACACGGTCTCTTTCTGCAGACAGGGAGGCATTTGTTCCTCATCTCCTTTATTCTGAGCCTGGTTGAGATTTCCCTTGTGTCCAGGGCTTTCTGTGTGATTCTCAGTATTTTGAAGGATCTGGGGTTTACCTTTTCTTTCCTGGGCATTGTGAGTTTTACATGCTTTGCCTCCAGGGCATTGCAAACTTCCTGCAGGGTTTGGTCTCTGCTTCCCTTAGCAGGTTCTTGTTCTCAGCTCAGACTTGAACTTCCTTTGTATCATCTCTGGGATGGATTCATAGCAGTTCTTTAGAACTGTATGTTTCATTTTGCGTTTTAGATGATTCATTTGGGAAGGTTGTTAAAGGTGACTAATGCTGAGATGACACACGGAAACTCACGTCTCATTTCTCTTTTTGTAGCAGAAGAAATAAAACACACTCATAAAACAGTATTCATTTAAAAATGCACAACTGTACCAAACTGATGTGGGAAATAGAAAGGATACTTAGTTATATATAATTAGGTTGTCACTGATTATTAGCTAGTAACAAGGAATTGGCTATACTTACCTTTTTGCATTAAGTTTCTCAGTTCACCTTGGTTGTTGTGATGTAAGAAGACATGTTTAATGAATCTAAATAAAATTGGCTTGAAACCCCATCATTTCTTGTATGCCCCCTCAGCTTCTTTTCTGTTCTTATATTGCTTCCCCACAAAGCTCTCACTCCTATGTAGAACAGTAGACTTCTCTTTACTTCACTTCTTACCTAGGCTGAATTCATCTAATCGTTCACTGCAACTAAGGGAGATTAAGACATAATGAACATTTGATCATCTCTAGAAGGATCTCACCACGTAGTTTTGCAAATTGTTATCTTTCTCCTCCCTCTTCTCCTATCCGTGTGGTCTTTGTTGATGAAAAATGTGTTCGGGCAGGAAGAATATGGATCTAGTGTATACACTGGTGAAAAGAACCAGAAATACCAAATGTTTATCAATTTGGCTTTTCTGTAACATTTTTAGTGGATATTTTTAGTATATATTCAAGGACTTTTTTGATAGAAAAACAATCATTGAAAGGCTTCTAGAGCATTATGGATCCACTGAATCTTTTCATAATTTTCTTTGAAATGGGGTCAAAACAACACTTGTGATACAATCTATATCATCAGGTTATGTGGCTACTTTCATCCAGTGAAAATCTGTGGTTCAAGTGGGATGATTTTATAATATTTTATCGATTAACCATTCTTTGCTAGAAATTCTTTAAGTCATGCCATCAATAAACCATTTTTACACCATTGATAAAACTACAACATTTCCTTTTGCTTTGAAGTAATTCAAGTTTTGAAGACTATCAGAATCTCGTGTTTATAATATTAGTTGCCTCACAGGCAGCCTGGGTACCAGGCATGTTTAGATGATGTGGTATGACTTGGATGCTGAGTGAAGTGCCCTTCAGGGAGCAAGCAGAGGTGCTCTAGCACAGGGGACTCTGGGTGTCCTAGTTTTGTTTCCTTTTGCTATGATAAAACACTCTGACTGAAGCAACTTGGGGGAGTAAGGGTTTATTTTAGCTCACAATTCCAGCTAATAGTTCATGAAAGGAGGGAAGTCACAATTCCAAGTAACAGTTCATCACGATGGCAGGAAGCTGAACCAGACAGTCATATCCACAGTCAAGAGCAGAGGGACCATGAATGCATGCACACTTGTCCTTAGCTTGCTTTCCATATCTACTCTTAGACAGTCCAGAGCCCTGCCCGTGAAATAGTGCCACCCATATTTAGGCTGGGTCTTCCCACCTCAATTAATCCAACTAAGAAAATCCCTCATGGATGTGCCCTCATGCCAGACTAATCTAGACAGCTCCTCACTGAGGCTCCCTTCCTGGATGACTACATTATTTCACATTGACAGTCAGTGGTAACTTCTTAGTTTGGACACTTGAGTAGGCTCAGGCACGTGTCTGCATTTCATGCATGGTCTTCACGTCCCAAGGGTGTCATGTCCACGGTTGGTGGGATGCTCTCATTTCTCCTTCACCTGATGGTATGCTTCTGTGCTGATCCATCTTAACACTGAGGTGCTTATCAGGGTGTTAAGGTGGAATGGAAAGAGCACTGGGCTTCAATCAAAACATTTCTGCACGTACTAGGACCTTAGACAAAACATTGAACTCTTGATCTATGAATAACATGGACATTACCCACCATACAGGACTGTTTTGGAAAGAATAGAAATTAGTAAGAGTTCTGTATAAACTGTGGAATGATTTGAAGATCTTGTAAAAGTCATCTCTGTCTCCCTTTCTTCTCCATTCTTTCTTTCCTGTAGAGATTTCTTTCAGAACGTCCTTTCTCTCTGGACTTACTTTCAATTGAACCAATTCTCAGATACTTTCTGGTTACAATGAAGGTGACAGACATGCACTGTGGGGCAGTGGACTGTGTCTAGGAACCTGGTAAGGTTGAGCTGGGTTGGAAGCCCAGGAACCCAAAGGGACAGACAGTGGGAGCTTCACCTGCTCCTGACACTAGGCCCCTATCACATAGTTACAGTCCAGCATAGAGAGGATTTTGACCATCAGTCACATAGAGGCAGTTCCCTCAAGCCCTTCCACATGCAGATGAGGCATCCCTAACATCTCAGTCCAAGCCAATAGGAAGCATCTGCTGTCAGACTCCACCCCACCCCCAGATCTGTATATAAGATCCTTTCCGGAAGGAATAAAGGTGTGTGAGAATTACCCCATTGTTGGGATCCACCGCCCGAAGTAAACCCCCACATTTGCAGACCGGGGTTCCCAGGGGAATGGTCTGGGGCTGAAAGGAGACTAGGTAGGAGAAAGAAAGAGGGGAAAGAAAGAAATGGCCGCCAAGGCTACATTGCTGTTCAAAAAGTGACTGTCTAATGATCCCGAATCACTGGGGGAGGGGGGGAGGCTCCGCCCCCCCCAGTCGGTTCTGCGCAGGCGTCTGAAGTTTGGCGGGAAGCCTGGAGCATTGTGGGATGTCCCTCATGCGCCAGTGAGCTGGGCAGAGCAGCAGGTGAGCTGGGCGGAGCCAGGGTCCTGGGAGAAACACAAGAGCAGACCTTAGGACACTGAGCTACTTCTAGCCTAATTAACAAAACAACGGATGCCCGCACCTTGGCAGCTTTCCAAGGCTGTTCCTGCATCAGCCATGCTGATGGGGGAAGGGACGCTACACCCCATTGCCTGAGAGCATCTGTCCTATAAGAGCTGTAACACTTCCTGGGAAGAGAACACTCTCCTGAAACTCACCTCTAGAAGCTCCCCTGCACCTCTCTTGCCCTCTGTGCTGGCTCTTGCCCTTTCCCCTCCCTTTGAAGGTTCAGCCAGGCGGAGCCAGAGTTCTCTGTGGATAGTGCTCCTTGCATTCCCTCCCATATTAACTCTGCTTGCCTTTCAGTCCCACAGCACTAATGACAATAGCATTCCTCAGAAAGAGTAAAATATGTCTTCCTATTTCTAGGAAAAGGTTAGCGATAGCATACATTGCTGTCTGTCCTGTAGGGTGTAGATCTGAAGAAGGCCACACTACTTACTGAGGGTGATGCTGGGGCCAATGACTCTCTGTATATTTGGATTAAGAAATATCTCTTAGTTGGCCTGGGGGCTGAATGACCCTTATGTAAGCTAAGGAGGAAAAGCTCCATCGTGGCTGCTCAGTTTTGTTTATCATTTAATTATGAGCGAAACTCCCTCCCCTTCTAACCAAATCAATAATAAAATGAAATATTGAAGATAGAACAAATTGGATTTCAGCACAAGGAAATTGTCAATAGCCACAGAGTAATGGCAAGCTGAGTTGAAAGTGACCCAGAGGTAACTTAATCTAATGTGTCATTCATTCTTACCAGAGTGGATCTCTCACCAAGCAGCCCAGCAGGTGGAAACCTTAGCACCTCCTAGAAAATGTCAGCTTCACTCTCCAGGTACCCTCGGGTTTGGGATGTGATACTTTGCAGAAAAATCTATTAGGGAACTATTCTATAAAATCTTCCCTTTGTGAAAAGCCACAGTGTAAATTAGAACACTGAGAGATCTATAAAAACCCGGAGGAAGAAAACATTTTTTATTTGTTTAATCCAGAATGTTCCTGCCTCACAGAGCTTTTCTTAGGATATATTTCTTAGGAGGGAGTGGGAAGCTGTAATAATTACAAATATTTCTTATGAGTATTTTTTATATTTAATTTTTTTAAATTTAATTTTATTTGTAATGCATTTTTTACACTCCATATTCCATTCCCTGTCCCTCCCAATCCACCCTCTGACTGCTCCATATCCCAAACCTCCTCCCCATCCCACCCCATCTCCACGTGGATGCCCCCACCCCCACTCTACCTGAGCTCTAAACTCCCCAGAGCCTCCAGTCTCTTGAGGGTTAGGTGCTTCATCTCTGAATGAACACAGACCCAGAAGTCCTCTACTGTATGTGTGTTGGGAGCCTCCTAATTAGCTGGTGTATGCTGCCTGGTTGGTGGTTCAGTGTTTGAGAGATCTCAGGGGTCCAGATTAATTAAGACTGCTGGTCCTCCTACAGAATCGCCCTTCTCCTCAGCTTCTTTCAGCCTTCCCTAATTCAACAGCAGGGGTCAGTTGCTTCTGTCCATTGGTTGGGTGCGAATATCTGCATCTGACTCTTTCAGCTGCTTGTTAGGTCTTTCGGAGGGCAGTCATGATAGTCCCTTTTTGTGAGTGCTCCATAGACTCAGTAATAGTGTCAGGCCCTGGGACCTCCCCTTGAGCAGGTTCCCACTTGGGGACTGTTGCTGGACCTTCTTTTCCTCAGGCTCCTCTCCATTTCCATCCCTGTGATTCTTTCAGACAGAAACAATTATGGGTCAGAGTTTTGATGCTGGGATGGCAACCCCGTCCCTCACTTGGTGTCCTGACTTCCTGCTGGAGGTGTGCTCTATAAGTTCCCTTTCTCTACTGTTGGGCATTTCATTAAGGTCCCTTCCTGTGAGTCCTGAGAGTCTCTCACCTCCCAGGTCTCTGGTGCATTCTGGGGGGGTCCCCCAACCTCCTATTTCCTGAGGTTCCCTGTTTACAATCTTTCAGTCCTTTTCCCTCATCCAATACCATATCAGGTTCTCCTTAACCCCCTCTGCGCCCACCCCATCCACTTTCCCTCCCAAGTCCCTTCCTCCCTCCCCACTTGTGATTGCTTTCTTCTCTCTCCCAAGTGGGACTGAGGTGTCCTCACTTGGGCCCTTCTGCTTGTTGAGCCTTTTGAATTCTGTGGACTATATCATGTGTATTCTGTATGGATTTTTTCTTTTTTGTGGCTAATATCCACTTATTAGTTAGTACATTCCATGTATGTCCTTTTGGGGCTGAGTTACCTCACTCAAAATGATATTTTCTAGTTCCATCCATTTGCCTGCAAAACTCAGGAAGTCCTTGTTCTTAATAGCAGAATAGTATTCCATTGTGTAAATGAACCACATTTTCTGTATCCATTCTAATGTAGTGGGACATCTAGGTTGTTTACAGCTTCTGGCTATCACAAACAAGGCTTCTATGAACAGAGTGGAACATGTGCCCCTGTGGCATGGTGAGGCATCTTTTGGGTATATTACCAAGAGTGGTATAGCTGGGTCTTCAAGTAGATCTATTTCCAATTTTCTGAGGAACCTCCAGATTAATTTCCAGAGTGATTGTACCAGTTTGCAATCCCACCAGCAATGGAAAAGTGTTCCTCTTTCTCCACATTCTTGCCAACAGGTGTTGTCACCTGAGGTTTTGATCTTAGCCATTCTGACTGGTGTAAGGTGGAATCTGAGGGTCATTTTGATTTGCATTTCTCTGATCACTAAGAACTTTGAACATTTCTTTAGTTGTTTCTCAGCCATTACACTAATTTAGTCTAGCCAATCCAGGCCGTAAAGGAAGATGACAGCTTTTCTTTGTAATTCTTGGTGTCTGATGGTCCCCTTAGGATTGATGAAGTGTGGATTGGAATTGAGAAACAAGGAATAGAGAAACTTGTTAGCCTAGTAATTTGTCTTTCTGTCAGGCTTGATTGATGCCTGACATCTGCACTTGTTCAGAGAATGGCCTTTCAAATCTGGTCAAATCAGAATCAAATCTGTACCCTCAGAATCTCAGCACTCCCTGTCATGGAATGGACACATTCTAGCTTTCTGAGTGCAGCCTCCAGGATGCTGTAGGCAACGTACATATACTGTGGCATCCAAGCCATGCTTTAGGCATCTTTGTTGTTACACCTAGACTTGGTATCAGTCACTCCACCCTTTCTCTCATAGCACAACCTGTAGAAACTCTTTGGAGCTTTGGTTCCACTTTACTGTTTCACATCTTCCAGGCTGTGCAGCAGCCGGCCTCTGTTCTGCGGTGATGCTGGGTAAATATCCTTTCCTTATCAGGTTGCTTGTGTAGCTTCAGATGCTTTATGTAGCACAGGATGCTGTGCTTGAAGTCAATGTCAGTGCATCTGTGAATTTGCTCCGATTCTCCTCTATATGGATCCATAGTAAAGTTATCAGTACCTGGAGTTATTACTCTTGACTCTTAGACATGAGTTATATTTTTGTCTTTTTACCTTGTGGGTGCATGTATATCTCTTCTTAGACCAAAGATAGGACCTGCATTAGTGTCCAAGGTTGAACAATGAAGGACTGAAGGTGTGTGGCTTGGAAACAATAGAAATGTGTAGCTTTGCAGTTCTGGAGGCTGCGGGCCTGAAATCAGGTCTTGGTGAATTCATGCTTCTTTTGAGAACTATGGGAGAAATCCTTCCTTCTCCTTCCTGTTGTTACTGGTGTCTGGTGTCAGCAATAGCTGACTCCAGGTTCTGACATCTTACCCAAGGAAGAGAAGTACAAGCGCACAGATTGCAATGAAACTTAATTTAAAAGCAAAGTGATAGTGCAGGCCAGAATATCCTATCAAGAGCAATAGGGTATCCCAAGACCCAGGTTACTGGGGCTTCTTCTATGGGGTCTTAAGGTAAGAGGTGCTGATGATTAAGGGGCATAGATTGGGTTTTTCTCACATTGCCCTGCTTCCAGGCTTGGGTCAGGACACACATCCTGTGCCTGTCCTGCCTCCACTGTCTGACAGACCTAATCAGTCTTTAAAAAAATTTTTTTTGACTGTTCACTATTTGTTCATTCACTTGTTTTGTATAGTTTATCCATCAGGACCAGGTACAGCTAAAATCACAAAACCAGCAGGGAATCAACTTAGAGATTTTGCAAACTCTGAGTTTCGACGCCTTTGGCAGGCTCAAATGCATCCATGGCTAATGCAATACCAGTATTCTGGATTGACCTTTTGCCACCCTCTGCATCTGGCCCCTGCCTCATCCTCCTCAGGGTCAGCTACAACACCTGGAGGAAGAAATGAGGACCACAAGGCAAATGCGGCATACTGGCTGTCTTAAAGGAGTTTTCTTCCCAGCTGACATAGAAAATTTATACTTACATCTCATTGGAGACCAGCCATATCAGCCTTGGTTACCTTGTCCTCTCTGCTATTCTCTTCCCTGCTTTGCCAGCTATTAATTTCTCAGGGACCAAATGACTAGCCAGGCCCAGGCAGATGTGGAGGGAAGAAGAGGAAGAATTCAGATAGGGAGCCAGCTTAGAATGAATTTATATGTGAATGTTAGATGTCTCTGCTTCTCTGACCTTCCTGTTTCCTTTCCAGGTCACTGCACAAAGGAGAGAGGTCATAGTTACCTTCTGTCCTGAAAAGAGACTGGATTTCACTCTGGTCTGGAATTCTCGTCCTAAATACTCTCATATTTCCTTAAGGCCAAACGTTTTAATTAGAAAATGGCATGAAAGGCATTTTTTATTAGTTAATTAATTTTGCCCTAGCTGATCTTTTGAAACTCCTCAATCTCAAATTTCAGTGGATAGAGAATTACCCAGAGTATCAGGGAAGAGAATTTAGCACTATTGGGGGATGATACCAGGACTCATGCTGGTTACACACTAGATTTCTATATGCTGCATCCATTTGATGGCTTGTCATCAGGCTGATGTTTTCAGAGCTAAAACAGCTCCTTAGAGTCTCATTTTTTGACTCCACCTTTGGGCCTTGCTGCTTTTCAAAGCAAATGATGTAAGCTGCTTCCCATGAAGTCAATGCACGGCTTTTAAATGTTGAAACCACACGTCTTTCTGTCTTTCTATACAAACCTCATATGAAGTTATCACTTCTACACATCCAAATGTGCTGGTGTCCAAAATAGTCCATCCATGCTGGGCTAAGTAAGACCACAGGTGTTTCACCACGATATATCTTCTCATTGTCCAAGGTCTGAGATGTTTCTCTGTAATATTGGCCTTCAAATGTTGTTTGTTATGGTCCAATGAGGAAGATATCAATCTTTCAGAATAAGAACATTCCTGCACTCAGATCTCACAAAGTGGAGGTTTGAGTGTACTTTAATGCAGTATAAGAGAGTTTGTAATGGTGTTGGGTAGGAGACTGAATACCAGAGTTGTAGCCCTGCCCATTCATTTAACAATCACTTAACTCTGACACCTTTTACTCCATTTCTGGATAAGTTTTCTAACTGTCAATCCTGAGCAGATAACATCTCAAAGGGTCTTTTCCTGCCAGTGCTTCTTCAATCAGGGACTGTGATGGTTGGTGTTTATCAACACAAACCAGGTCTATCAGGGAAGAGGGGATCTTAACTGAAAAAAAATGCCTCCATAAGATTGGCCTATAGGCAAGTCTGTATTAAGTCATTAACCTTGATTAATGACTGATATGGAAGAGCCCTACCCATTGTGGTGAGTGGTATCATCCCTGGCAGATGGTCCAGGATGGTATAAAAACTCAGGACGAGCAAGCCATAAGGAGCCAGTAAACAGAACTCCTCCTTGGCCTCTGCATTGGGTCTCGCCTCTGGGTTGCTGCCCTGACTTCTCTGAATGCTAGACTATGATCTGTAGGATGAAAATAAATTCTTTCCTCCCTAAGGTGCTTTTGGTCATGGTGTTTATCACTGCAGTATAAACTAATTAAGAGAAGCAGTCAACCTTTTCCTAACACATGTGATGCTAGTGCATTTAGACGAGGAGAGAGCCACATTATAGAATCTATTTAATAGTGATTGTTAAATCTATTTTATGGAGTATAATCTTTCTAAACTGGAAAATTTAGAAATAAATTTCTAAATAAATTTCTGAATAAAGCTTTTTCTGAAATGTATGAAGTATCATATATAAAGATGAGAATGTTGGTTCTAAATAGCTCCTAACTCTGTTTGCCAAACAATCCCTTGTACCTGTCAGACTTCATCCTTTTGCTTGACATATTTTTAGTTACAAAAACGGTACACATCTAGCTTCTATTTTGTCTTTGTTTTGGCAATAGGAGATAAAAGGAATGATTGTAATTAAAACAGAAGTCTTTTGAATATAATTGTATCTAAAACATCATTCATAAAGTCACACAACTTGGTGGCAAAAGAAAGAAAACATGATTTTGCTTGTGGAGCCTGTATTATCAAACCACGTTAGCAAGATAATTTTATCCATCATATATATATATATATATATATATATATATATATATATATATATATATATATATATATAT